>BRDA01002978.1:3189-15179 GCA_036984385.1 Crenuchus spilurus | reverse complement strand
AGGTGCAGCTTTGTGTCCAAAGTTTAGACACATTTTGGTCTGTAAACTGATTCACTGAGTTCTTATTTAACTCCTGAGCTTTCATTTCAGAGTCAGTCACACATTAAACTCAGTCATTTACATACAAAATTGGAGTTTTCTAAAACTTTTGACTGGTAGTGTATATAAAGGTATTTGGACACTTTAAGCATTTATCTACTGGTAAACTTCAATTAAGTCAAAATGATATTCATTTTATTGTGTTACACAATATAGATTTTTTGGGGAAAGTCTGGAGCAGAATCACTACGTGTTCTTACAGAGCTGACAGTAGGGTGACCAGACATCCCCTGTTTTTAGGAGACAGTGCACATTTTCAGGGGCCTGTCCTTGGCTGTAGCCAAGAGACAATGAAAATTTTCGTCGGTTTGGGAATACTAGTCTTAAGAAAGACCTGGCAGCAGAGCAGATGGGCAGATGTCTTGCATTGTGCTCGTCTTGGCCAAGAGAGAGGGCCAGCACCTGTTATCTACTGACCACTTGCTCGTCTAATTTAAAGAACATGTAAAACTCAAATTTTGGATCTGCAGAATCTGTAAACCTGTCAACCAGGTTTTGAGAAAATACATACAATATAATAAACAATATAAAATGATGGTATTGAATTTGTTTGTTTAAAAGAAATGCCACCAATGTTTACCTTTTGTTTCCTAACACAGTAAATTTACAAGATTTTTTAAAAACCAATTTTCTCCCCAAAGTGTGTGTAGCCAATCGACCCACCCTTTCGTTGACTTTCCCCATCACTTGTAATGTCAATGACTCTAAGAGGGACTAACACAGTCCTTCTCTGATGCATGTGAGTCAAGCTCCACCTCTTTTCAAACTGCTGCTGATACATCGCCGGCCGGCACAGAGGGAAGCGCAGGATCCCCAGCTCTGATAGATCGCCTGGCAGATGCCTGAGCCAGCCAACATTACTTTAGTAGTGCTGAGGAGAGACTGCCATCTTACGCACCCGAAGAGAGAACAGTCAGTTTTTCCTCTCTGAGGCCCCAGCTGCCGATGGCAAACAGCATGATCTGGGATTCAAACTCACAATCCTCAGATCCTAGTGGCAACAAAATGTACAATATGTTTAAGAACACAAGCATCCACATTGTTTTTGAGGCCACTGTGTGTATGTCTGTGTCAGTATGTGTGCTGGGTTAGCTTTGAGGAGATGAAGAATGAGGGTCACACTTGGTGTTCCAGTCTAGGTTTAATAGTTCTATTTTGATGTGACCCAAAACTCCCTCCTATACATCATGAGAGAGAGAGAGGATAGAGAGAGAGAGAGAGAGAGAGAGAGAGAGAGAGGGAGGAGAGGATGGAGAGAGAGAGAGAGAGAGAGAGAGAGAGAGTATGGAGGGACAGGGGAAATAAGTCTCATGGTGCCGTCTGAATTTGGAACAGCAAAATAGGCCCCAGATCACTGAAGGGACAGCTCTCCACACAGCTCTGATTGATGAGAGTGCTTTTCTAAAGCCTGGGCTATGTTTAGCAGCTGGTATGGAGCGGTGCTGCTTTGCTGTTATTTTGCACTGCATCCACACAAACACTTGAAGGTGAAAACATCACTGCAAGGATGACACTTCCACAACATGAGGTGTATTTCTAGGCACACATGCTCATCCCATTTCCACTGTTTCTGTGTGAAAGTACAGTCCAGATTTCTGCTACAACACACAATTACACCCCCTGTGTTCTGTGGAGACTTCAACACCAGACATGGCAGTCCAAGAGATAAAACTTCCCCCAAAATATGAGAAAAGCAAATCAGATTCACACATCTAATAACGCTGAAGAATATCTTTATCATCTGTTGGCTGCTCCATACCGTATGTGTTATACATCAAGTAAATACAAAACCAAAATACTTTCAGCCCAAGTCAGTCTCTCATCACCTTTTCTCCTGCGGTCTACAACATGACCAAAAAACTGTCCCGCCCAGTCATTATTTCAGTTCATTTGCTTGACCACACAATTAGAGATAAGGTATAGTTTATGAGAATGTTTATCCAAGTCCAAGCCAAGATTAAAGGGGAATAGCATTAAATCATCAAGGTAAAGAAAGTCATATCAACCATAAAAACATGCTGAATGATGCTGTGACTTTATCACAATGTCAGAGCAGCTAGAAAAAAGAATTCCAATATGATGTCATGGAAAATGTTCAACGTATTGGGTATTACTGTGTATGATTGGGTATTGATGCTTTTGAACTCATTTTTGAGAGTAAATGAAATTGTTGACAAGTTTTCATACACATCATTACACATGACTGACTGTTCATATCTAATGATGGAGTTAGGCAGAACTGTTAAGAATATGCAGTAGTAATGGCCCCGAGTGGCTCAGCAGACTAAGACGCTGACACTATGACCACAGTTTGTGAGTTTGAATCCCGGTGATGCTGTTTGCCATCAACAGCCAGGGCCCAAGAGAGCACAATTGGCAGTGCTCTCTCTGGGCGGGTAGATGGCGCTCTCACTCTCCCATCACTCACACACTGCAATGTCCACTGGCTCAGGCGTCTACTGATTGGTCCATTAGAAACTAGAGACCCTGCGCTTTCCTCTGAGTGCGATGCTTCGCAGAGGAGGCGTGTGCATGTCTTCACCCTCCCAGAGTCAGGGGCAGTGCAAAGTGATGGGGAGGGTCACTAATGGGTTGGGTAAATTGGCGACTACCACATTGGGAAAAGGAGAAAATTGGCAAAAATGTATTAAAAAATGCAGTAGTGTCTGTGTAGTTAGCTGTGTCAGAAGGAAGGATAGCAGATGTAGCAGAAAGTATTTTAACAAGTGTCAGCAAACGAGATTAGGCACCTGAATCTGAAACCTGTATTTTACTCTGAACTGCGATTCCTGATCCTTGAATAAATGGTTTTGATCTGAATGTATTACATTATTTACAGTCTTATTTGATATCCCCAAATATTTCAGTGCTTTGCTGGTCTAAAATATGTCTGAACTCACCTGCCTGGCCAGCACGAGGAGGGTGACAAAGAATATGAACAAAGACACAGAGCCCATCGTCTTCAAGTCCTTCAGAACTCCTGGCCTTGGTATGGAAGAGACAGAGAGAGATGGTGATCTGTGAGTGAATGATTCCCTGTTACAAATCATGCCAGTTCTGGCCCAGGAGAGTCCAATGGGCCACATCGTCTCCAGCTGTCCATTAATAAAAAATGTCACTGTTGTTTAATGTTAACATGCTTGCAGAGCTTTCTAACCAGCTATGAAGAATAATTCACAGCTTTTTTCCTGTCGGCTCGTAACGAATCATAGTATAGAGTCCAAAAACCCAACAGACCACGCTATCCAGTGTGGTCCAGAGGGACATGACTTTTCTCCTTTTGACTCTTCTTCCTCTCAGTGTTTCGTTCTCATGTTCTTAGTTCATCAATATAAGGCTGAAGGATGACCAATTAACCATAAATCAGCACTAAAAACATTACTATGCAGATTTAAGTACAAGTTATACACTTTCTTATTACATTTAACACATTTCTGCATAACATTATTTTACATTTCAGAATGATAATATAGCTCTCGCCTTCAGGCCTCCATCATTACAGATAAACATAAAGAGCATTTCAAGCACTCTTAAGATCTGTGTGCTCTCCACTGAATTTAGAGCATGATTGAGCACTCACAAAGACAAGAAGCTGGGCTTTATGTCAGGCTAACCAAAATAAGTCAGTCCTCAGTTGTCCTAATAATCAAAGCCCATTAGGAGGAAGGACTTGGATACTCTGCAGTAGCCAGAGAATAATAACAGGTCTATGGGATGGGCAGCCACTCAACAATAGCTGGCCCTAATGAGCACTTACAATGAATCTACATCTGCGTTGAGTTCATTCAAAGTGCCACTTACGCCTGAGCAATATTGGAAAGGGAATAGAAGGTCATTCCAATAAAAGCAACCTCATGCAACCTCTAATCAACACTGCTGCGATTGGACGTTGAGATCAATTTCAGTCATACTGTCTGTAGTCTGCTGCTGGACGTCATGACCTGAAATAGTACAGAAGTGTAGAGAAGAGTCCTTTCGGATTTGTATGATAATTAGGTCAGGGATTGCCTTGGGGTTCCTAAGTGGAGGACTGCTAAAAACTGCTACAGCTCAGATTCAGAGTTTCAGTGTTCAGTTTGGCCGTGTTTGGCACATAGGATGGTGGCACTGCTGTATGATAATGTAGCTACTGTTGCTTAGAATAAACAGGACGGAATGAAGGACGAGAGATTTGCTGTCTTCATGGGTTTCCTCTGGGGTCTCCAGTTCAAAAACATGGTGAGGTGAATTGGCCTGGCTAGAACAGTGGAATGCCCTGCCCCGTGCCCAATGAACAGGTAGGACTCACTGTGACCTTTATCTGGATGAAGGGGTTAAGATGATGGAGGGATGATAAATTCTACAGGAACAATTTTGATGTGTGTTTGTTTACTTTATATACTATTCAAATAAAAAATAATTTTTATTGTCTATGATTATTATATATACAGGGGTTAGACAATGAAAGTGAAACAGCTGGTTTTAGACCACAATAATTGATTAGTAGGTGTAGGACCTCCTTTTGCAGCCAATACAGCGTCAGTTCATCTTGGGAATGACATATACAAGTCCTGCACAGTGGTCAGAGGGATTTTAAGCCATTCTTCTTGCAGGATAGTGGTCAGGTCACTACGTGATGCTGGTGGAGGAAACCGTTTCCTGACTCGCTCCTCCAAAACACCCCAAAGTGGCTCAATAATATTTAGACACAAAGACTTGCTGTCTTGGTCACAGAGGCACCAGCAAGACGTGCAGCAACAATTTGTCCTCTTTTGAACTCTGGTATGTCACCATAATGTTGTGTCCATTGTAATATACTATATAACTGTGCTCTTACCTGCTAACTGAACCTTCACACTCTGCTCTTACTGGTGCAATGTGACATTAATGAAGATTGGCCACCAGACTGGTCCAGTTTAGCCATGAAACCTCCCACACTAACATGACAGGTGTCTCAGTTTCATTGTCCATCCCCTGTATATCAACAATGTGCATAAATAAATAAATACTGTGTATATATAAACATATTCACTACTCAGAAAAACGTTTTCAGGATGAACCTAAAATGAACTCTAACCTTTACAGGTGAACTTAATGTGACCTTCTCTAAACTTTTGACTGCACATGTCCAGCTGTTCAGTGTTTCAGTACTTTTTACACAACTTGCTGTTCTCTAACAACAGAATACACAACTTGTGTTTGATACAGACGACACCTAACAACTGATCATCAGTACCTCACCACTGTGAGGCTTCAAACAGGTTGTTCTCAGACAGAAGCCACACAACTCCAAGCCCATTTAAGGGATTTGAGAAGCACCCAAGTGTCACGTCAGATCGTTCAAAACTGTTTACATCAGCCTGGTCTGTGTGCTAGATGACCTGCAAGGGCACCCGACCACACCACCAGACACAGACGTCATCATCTTACATGGGTCAGGGAGCATTTACACTGGATGAGGGACCAGTGGGCCTCAGTGCTGTTCACTGATGAAAGTCGATTCACGCTGAGCAGAAATGATGACCGCCAACGATGTTGGAGACATGAAGGAGACGCTGTGCATCAAACACTGGTGTCACCAGATGAGTCTTTGGTGGTGGTGGTGTTAGTGTGTCTAGTCAACACAGAACTGCCTACACTGTGTGAATGGTACAGTGACAAGCCCAGACTACTCTAATAACATCATTAATCCAGTCACTGTGTCTCTGCATGAACTACACAGGCCTCATTTAATCTACAATTAACAACAATGCTCCAGCTTATCGTGGTTGCATCACACTGGGGTACCTCATATGGAGTGGCCTGCACTTTCTCTGGGTAGAGGCTCATAAGTCTGTACACCAGACCCTCAATGTCCTGAGGACCGTTCAAGAAGAGTGGGACGCTTCAGCAGACAATAAGTGGACTTGTGAACAGCCTGAGACGATGTTGTCAAGCTGTAATTGATGCTGAAGGGCACATGACATGTTATTGAGACACTGACATTGTTTATTGGGGTTTATCCACCACTGTTGGCTTTTGTTTCAATAACTGTTGTCATTTAAACTTCAATTCACTGTTGTCTCCCAGTCAAGGCTCACAAGACCTCTGAAAGTGTTCTGTGCCCTGTGCCAGTGGTGTATGTCAGCATGGGCATTCAATGTCACTCAGGACCTTACAGTTGCTTACTGTTTACTTGCTGTCTAATATATTCAATCCCTCATCTGGTGCTACTGTAATGATGTATGTGATGTTATTCACACTCAAACTAGCTAAAACCAGTTTTCAACCTCAAGCTGTTGATAAGGACATACGGTCCAAATTCATCTCACAAGGATTTAAATTCTCTTCAATTTCCAATTCAAATTGGTGCAAGAAGTCTGCACGTGCAAAGATTTTTTGTCCCATTGGAGCTGACTTTACCTTTAGAATGCTGTAAATGCTGGTGATAACAGCACAATATTGTAAATCTATTAATTAATGTCTCCTGGTGGCCCTAAACAACATTCAGGTTCTAAACTTTCAATACCAGAAAAGATATATATGACTTGACTTTGACATTTTTAACATTTTGGACACTGAAATGGAAAAACTGTCCAGAGGGCAGATCTGAACCAGTGTACAGAGGGATGAACTGTACATGTAATCCATTAACCTCCTAAGACCTGAACTCTTGCATGGCATGCGTTCTTTATTTCTCTTTGCTATGTGGGCTGATTGGCACCTGATTAGTGTAAAAACAAAGAATTATCTTTTTACATGATGATTTCTGAGGTGGCAGTATAATGGCCTCATAAGAGGACACCAGGCAAAATTTAGTTTTGGGGTCTAAACAACCCAAAATGTGATGTCCGCATATGAGGACATGCCAGGACCTAGGAGGTTAAGTAACTGTATGGTTGAGTAAACCTATTTACTCAATTATGCAATTCAAATCAAAGCTATAGTGACATTACAACAGGGTTAATACAGTATAGCACGACGTATCCCTTCACACTTCAAATAATAGCACTTCAGCAACAATAGCAAGTTGATAAACTGCAGCATATGTCTCTATACATCATAGGAGCTCACCTGTCCAGCACCTCTGTTTTGTAGAGGAACTTGCTGTATTCATCGAGCAGGGAGGCATGTGTCTGGAGAATAATGATGTTGTAGGACACCACAGCTGTCAGCATGATGAGCATCTTCAGCTCGTAGTTGATCCTCAGGAAAACAGAGCAGGAGATGAGGCCCAGGATGCAGCTGTAGATGAAATACTGACATAGAGAGCAACACGAAGGTCACAACTTTCATTACATCTCCTGAAATGACAGTAATGATGATAATCATGTATCCTGTAAATAACATGATGATGATGACAGTGACAGTAGTAGTCATGTTTGCAGCTTTTCCCTAAAAGTCCATTTGGAGACTCGCTGCTGAATGTAAAATCATACATTCCTGGCTATACCACAGCCACTTTACTGGGTAGCCTCCAGACCTAAACCTAAGGCTTCTTCTTAAGGCAGTAAAACAAATTCATGTGCATGGGACCTGAGACATCCTCATGGCTGAAGAATAAGGAAGGACTGCTATGAACAATGTAATGTGGTGACAGTGAAGACTCACTTTTCTTAAAAGATGACATACTCACAGGAAGGTAAAAATTATTCTTCTCCAGGAACGCTACTTGGTGCCCATCAGGCTGAAAAAGTGTTTCATTGGATATATTATAAAGCGGTATGGGAGGTGTCAGGTTCTCCTCTAGAAAGAACTGAAAAGAGAGAAAAGGAAAGACGCATTGTTTGTACATGGCTTAGGACATGATTTCATCTGCCACAGTCTTTGTTCACTTTTGGATATACAGACCCATCCCAAAAAAATTAGAATATCATGGAGAAGTTGATTAATTTCCATAATTCCATTCAAAAAGTAGATTATATGATTATCCAACATATAGTTGGTGACCTTAGACATGTACAGTGTACAAACATATTTTGTTTTGCAATGAATGTTTTAAACTGAGTGTGACACACTAATCATCTACTAAACTCAAAGCACCTGCACAGGTGTCATTAAATTGATTGTTTGGTTCAATATGGGGACGACTGCAGACATAACAACTGGCCAGAAGACCATCATTGATACCCTCCATAGGATGGGGAAGCCACAAAAGTTCATAGCTAAGGAGCCTGGCTGTTCACAGAGTGCTGTGTCCAAGCATATCAATGGAAAGTCTAGTGGAAGGACAAAATGTGGCAGGAGAAGATGCCCTGTGATGAAGCAAAAGAGATGACCGTGGGCTTCAGCGGATTATCAAAAAGAGAAGATTCAAGAATCCTCATGTCAAGCCACTTCTGAACCTGAGCCAACGCAGGAAGCGTCTCAACTGGGCCAAGGAGAAGATGGGCTGGACCGTTGGCCAGTGGTCCAAGGTCCTCTTTTCTGATGAAAGTAAAGTGTGCCTTTCATTTGGGAATCAAGGTCCAAGGGTTTGGAGGAAGACGAGAACAGAACCCAAACTGCTTGAGGTCCAGTGTGAAATATCCACAGTCAGTCATGATTTGGGGTGCAATGTCTGGTGCTGGTGTTGGTAAACTCTTCTTTCTTAAATCCAAGGTCACCACAACAGTCTACCAGAATGTTTTAGAGGACTTCATGATTCCTTCTGCTGAGGATCTGTATGGAGATGCAGATTTCATCTTCCAGTAGTACCTGGCCCCTGCCCATGTCGCCAGAAGCACCAAAGCCTGGTTTGATGCCCATGCCATCACAGTGTTTGACTGTTAAGCCAATTCGCTGAACCTAAACCCCGTTGAGAATCTATGGGGTATTCTCAAGAGGAAAATGAGGGCCATCAGACCAACAACAAAGAAGAGCTGACAGCAAGCATCAAGGAAATCTGGGCTTCCATAACTCCCAGTCAATGTCACAGGCTGATTGCCTCAATGCCACATCACACCCAACCAAGTATTGAAGATTGACATATCATTTTAAAAGTACCATATTTTGACTGATTTGATGTGATCATAATTTCTTTTCTCTGCAAAAACTGAGAAGTAGTTTGGGCTGATTTCTCCACAGTATTCAAATTTTTTTTTATCCTGTTTTCATGGGTTTTATGAGCTGGAAGCCCAAATTATGTGAAAATAAACAAATAAATACATGAAATCGTTTAAATTGTGGTCCTGAATCTATAATCTATGAGTTTTACTTTTTGAATGGAATTATGGAAATTATTTTGGATTGGGTCTGTAGTATGTACAGTACCAGTCAAAAGTTTGGACACCTTCTGGACATTCAGTGGTTTTTCTTTATTATGTTGCGCATTGCTTGCAAAGCAAGCTTCTTGTCCCACAGTTTTCGAGATATCGACACCGTTCCAACTCCAGATTGTTCGGTCCGATTGTGTGATCCGGGCTCGTATACAGAATTTTGATCAGATTTGCGGTTTTCCTAAAAACTTCCTTAATCTGGGAATTTTTTCCCATAGAGAATGAATGGGGAGCAAAAATGCATGCTCATCTACTGTACTTCTGCTTGACTGATTTGCACCATTTCAAATACACTATATCAGGGCAGGCCCCCGAGCACAAATTCACTGTTGTTTTGACCCGCACTCGTTTATTTGTCGTTTTATTGCCATCCCTTTTTCATTCCATTGACTTCCATTCATTTTTACACATATCAAATTCCAGGCTTCCTTTTGCCAAACAACCAAAACTGATATACAGGTATATGGCAGGTAACAGAGCTCTAGTCCAGAGCCATACTGACCTGCACTCCTCTTTTTGTCATTGTTTCTTCCCTAGTTCCTCCCATTGACTTCCATTAATTTTCACATACACTCAAGCCACAGAGTTTCTGTGTCCCAACAGCCACCAACACTCATGTACTCCATCAGGACTGATAACAGAGCTCTAGTGCAGGGCCATACTGACCCACACTTCTCTTTTTGTCATCTTTTCATCCCTCGTTCATCCCATTCATTTTCACATAGGGACATGGCAACCGCCTTAGGTGCCATAGCAACACTTTAGCAACCACCTTGGATCCCATAGCAACCACCTAGTTACACTTTAACAACCACCATGTATACCATAGCAACCGCCTTGGGGACCATAGCAACCGCCTTGGGTGCCATAGCAACCACCTTGGGTGCCATAGCAACCGCCTTGGGTGCCATAGCAACCGCCTTGGGGACCATAGCAACCGCCTTGGGGACCATAGCAACTGCCTTGGAAGTCATAGCAACCGCCTTGGAGCCCATAGCAACTGCCTTGGGGCCCATAGCAATGGCCTTGGGTGCCATAGCAACCGCCTTAAGGGCCCATAGCAACCGCCTTGGGTGCCATAGCAACTGCCTTGGGACCATAGCAACCGCCTTGGATGCCATAGCAACCGCCCTGAGTGCCATTGCAACCGCCTTGTAGTCCATAGCAACCGCTTTTGGGGCCCATAGCAACTGCCCTGGGTGTCATAGCAACCGCCCTGGGTGCCATAGCAACCGCCTTGGATGCCATAGCAACCGCCTTGGATGCTATAGCAACCGCCTTGGGTGCCATAGGAACCACCCTGGGTGCCATAGCAACCGCCTTGTGTGCCATAGCAACCGCCTTGTGTGCCATAGCAACCGCCTTGTGTGCCATAGCAACCGCCTTGGGGGCCGTAGCAACCGCCTTGGGGGCCGTAGCAACCGCCTTGGGTCCTATAGCAACGGACTTGGGTGCCATAGCAACGGTCTTGGGTGCCATAGCAATGGCCTTGGGTTGCCATAGCAACCGCCTTGGGGGCCACAGCAACCACCACAGATACCACAGCATCACCTTACAAACCAACTGGGATACCTTAGCTTGTGGGCCATGTTAGCAATGCGCAACATCCCGTGTTTCCTTCAGGAAATGCACTTTTCAAGTTTAAAAATGTTCTACATTGTAGATTAATACTAAAGTCATCCAAACTATGAATAAACACATATGTAATTATTTAGTAAACAAACAAGTAAACAAACCAGAATATGTTTATATTTGACATTCTTCACAGTAGGCACCTCTTGCTTAGATGCAGGTTTCTTGGCATTTTCTCAGTCAGCTTTATGAGGTAGTCACCTGGAATGGCTTTCAGTTAACAGCTGTGTCTTGTCAAGAGTTCATGACTTGCATTTCTTGCCTCTTAATGTGTTTGAGGCATCAGTTGTGTGTCTACTTTGAAGTAAAATCTAAAACATGTTTTGGTTTGTTTAACACTTTTAAGTTTACTACATGATTCATTATATGTTCAATCACAGTCTGGATGACTTCAGTGTTTATTTACAATGTAGGAAAAATAAATAAAGACATTGAATGACAAAGTGTGTCCAACGTTTGACTGGTACTGTATATTATTCACATTATATAAAGGATGCCTTCAGAAGTTTGTACCAAGCTCAAAAACAAGTTGTGAAGTGGTATTTGACTTGATGTTTTTTCACTGATGGAAAACAAAAGAAAACTGATTAAAACCACTGATCCAAAACCACAGCATGTGTCCTTCTCGGGTTTGGGGCTTATCTTTTCACATCGTGCTGGGGTTTAATGAAAAGCTAGCGGCTCAGCGCGGCTTTGAATTTGAGTGACAGGCTGCCTAAAGACAGACAACAGGAAACTCGTTTCCAGAGCATGTTTACAAATAGCGATCACGCTCTGATGCTGGGATGGCTGAGTTTGGAGGAGAAACAGCTACCCCACTGCCAAGTTACAGATGGACAGAAGCCTGAGCCAAGCTGACCGAGAACAACACGTCTCATGACACAATGATCTTTGCCTTTTATTCTCTGTTTGACATGGAGCTGAATGACAGTCTGGGAACATAAAGGATCAGTCAACTGGTTAGATACACCTACTCAAAAAGGGGCTCTTCTTTGTTTAGGTCTGTTTACACAATTTAGAATAATGGTGAAGATAATGACACAT
>BRDA01002977.1:19569-41890 GCA_036984385.1 Crenuchus spilurus | reverse complement strand
ACATTTGTTTACAGAATGTTCTTTTACTGCTCTTTTAGTAAATACTAAATGTTAATTCTAGTATACTAGTACTAGTAAATACTAGTACAACTCAAGTATTATTTTTTTCGCATCTGTACTTTCCCACTATTGTAAGTCGCTATGGATAAAAGCGTCCGCTAAATGCAATGTAATGTAATGTAAATACGAAAGTGCAGTAGCAAACATTCACTGTTTTATAATGTGGAAGTACAACCAGACTAACTGAATGGACTAAAACACACATTGACGGTAACTAACTAAAACACACTAAAAATAACTCATAGAGACTAGACTACAACTAACAGTCATTACACATACAAAAATCCCCTCTTAAAGACCCCAAATAATTACAAAATAGACCCCATAAACACACAATAGAACTTTATGCAAATACCGTGCGACGCGCAGCCATCTGATTGGCCGACACCCCCCACGAGCCGCCACAATATATTATAAATGAAAACATGAAAATGTTAACAATTCATGTGAAAACACTGTTCATTGACATTACAGCTGTCCATGTGAAGTAAAAAATTATTTGCCTCCACACATTTGTAGACCCCTGCCCTCAATGTACAAAATAAAAAATAGGAGAAGATATGCTTCTGATAAACTAAACCAAATAATTTAACATTACATGTTTCATAGAAGCATCTGTTATTGTTTTACTTGACTTGTTGTCAGTGGAAATGATACATCTTAAGAAGAGTGAAGCATTCATAAGTACATTCATGGTACAAAATAGTACTATGCAAGTTCGAACACGTACCTTTCGAGGTACAGTTACTGATAGGGTACAGTTTTGTTCTTCAAAGTACAGATTTTGTACCCTCACATACCTTTATTTCTGAGAGTGTATCGCTTGTAATGTCTCTTGACTGTAGGAGGGTTCAGATTACCACAGGCCTCCTCTGATGCATGTAAAGTCAAGCTCCGCCTCTTTTCCAACTGCTGCTGATACATTGCCACCGGGCAGCCATCAGGCTCGGAGGAAAGCACATGATCTCCAGTTTTGTTGGTTCACCTGGCAGACACCTGAGCCAGCTGACATTACTTAGTAGTGCTAGGGAGAGAGTGCCATCTTACCTGCCGGAGAGAGCACGGCCAACTTTTGGCCGTTTTCCCATTATAAAGCTTTTTGAAGACAACAAATGCTGCAAGATATGTTCTAAACATTTGCTGGGAAAGTAAACAGCTGAACTAAAGCCTATAAACTCAGTCAACAACTTGATGAAAACACTAAAACTGAGCTAAAAAGTTGTGACACTGGCCTACCTCACCTTTCTACCACAGAAGATTAATCTGTATACACAAGTATGGTGTTGTGGAAAATTCTTGGTGACCCCAACTCTTTGAATGATGGTATCCGTTAAATGTTTTATACACTAACATCCAGGATAAAATATATGCATGTCCATCACTTCAGACCAGTCATGTTGTCCTTATTATGCAAAATTTAAGATGTTAATACTCAGCAAGGTCTTTTATGCAGTAAGTCCTTTGTGTGCTTAATGACATACTGTATAAATGAAACATGTGCACCACTGTCTACCCTGATGAGATGAGTCATGACAGTGTGAATAGAGTATGGATAAAGAAATGAAAACAATCAGACAACTAAGAACTTGTCAGAACAAGTCACACCACACACTGAGCTCTTATAAAGCTTAATACCGGAAGCTCAAAGGGTCAGCAGTCAAGCTGAGCATGTGCAGAGCAGTTCATTGGATGTTGGCATTGTTTTGTTGCTTTGGCATAGCACATTGAATATGAAATGAAACAAAAACTGTGACAGCATTAATTCCAGAGTGTGGATTTTCAAGGGACTATAATTGGACATATGGCTGCTTTCTTGGCCAGCTGTGCATTGACGCATCATTAGTTTGTGCTCCAGAGAGCACACAAAAGGTCTACAATTGATTCTAGATATGCTACTTGCATCTGGAATTGCTTGTTGTTGCCTCTCAATATGAGAATGTGTCAGTTCTGGTAAAACAGGCCATCAAAAATAAGTATAAGCAGAATGCAGATGCCTGAGCAAAAAAAAAACAGCAGATCAGGTGCCCTAGTCATAGATAATGAAACAATATGTTTCAGAAATGCTGAACTCTTAAAGATTCAGGCACACACTATAAGTAGCCAATTCAACTTCTTTAACTCTTTAACATTCTGCACAACCATTTGATAAAGTACATTTAAGTCACTATATCTTATTTAAAAAGGAGTTGAACTTAAAATAATTGTGCCATCTCTACCAATCAGTAGAGGTTAGGCACAACATCCAGGTCAGAAATGAAACATTTTCTTGTTTGAATGTAAACCTGCAGCTTCGTAGCCATACCACAAGAAAAACTAGATCAAATGCTGAAAACCCATTAGTGATGTTACACCACCACACACATGACTGTTATGTTACCCTCAGTGGTTGATTAAGGTAATCAATTTCATAATATGCTCATCATTTCAATAGAGAAGCATTGCCAACAGAACAGGATGATCTGCAGTAGCAAGGGAGCCCAATCTTGGTCTACCACCCTGTAGAGTTGAGCTCCAACTTTAACCTAACACACCTGATTTAAGTAATGAAGACTTTCATGGGCATCTGAATATCAGTCAAGATCTGAACTCGCCAGGGTGGTAGATCACCAGGCTGCCCTGGCTTAAGCTCACCATGCCCAATGCCAGCTGTCCGTCAGGAAGTTTCCCAGTATTGGGAGATGAATCAGTGGAGCTACATTCACTGAAGTGATGGTGCTCCATCCAGTCCTTTGAAATGAGCTGGAGTGAGCTCCTGAACTCAACATCCAGCATCGGTACCTGACCTCACTAATGCTCTCAAGGCTGATAGCAATCAAATCCTTACAATGTTTGAATGTTTAGTGTAAAGTCAGAAGAGTAGAGTATGTCCATCTACCTAATAGTGAGAATAACCACTATTTTTGGGAGGAACTCAGTGTACTAGAAGTCAATTCTCAGTACACCTTCATTACAGCAGCTTTATAACATCCCACAAAGTTAGTGGATGCTACCACACTTCACCTGGTACCCTATTATAATGCCCTTTTGGACATCAGCACATCATGTCCTTGATGGTTTTACCTTGATGGTTGTTATGTTCATAATATTCTTTGTTTAAAATACGTTAAATGAGATTCGGAAAGAATATCATGACATCCAGAAGCGAATTTGGAAGTTCTGGGGCCCCAAGCAATGATATATCTGGGGGCCCTGATCAAACTACAAAATACAATATTTACTCACCTTGCATTAACATTCAAGCTTCAGACTGCCCTCAGAGTTGAATCATCCAGGTTTTGGTTTCAGCAAAAGCATTCATAATGTTCTCTATGTTCAATGACCTATGGACTCTGCTCAGTAGAGATCATTGCTAAGCCAGTCAGTCTTTCTTGAGACATGGTGGAGCGCAGGACATTTTTAATCAAGAGAAAGCTTAGAAGCTTGGAGAAACGCTAGACCACAGGTGCAGCTTCTTCCTCTTACAACCTGTCTCCAGTACCTCATCCTCGTCAGACTTTTCATTTACTTCTGCAGCTGCAAAAAAAAGGGTGAGCTTTGGCAAGCTTTCTGTGTTGGCATTCTTTTCTTTAATGTTCTTTCTTTTTTGGGCACCACTGGGATATGACCATTTCATAGTTGTGCCTAACTAGATTAACTTGTGTGTACAGTATCTCTTTGGTGTCTAACAACAAAATAAAATGTGTTTAGTGGTTTTTTGGTAACCTTTTTAGCCAGCATTGGGCCCCCTGATCTTTGGGGCCCCCAAGCAAATGGTGGTAAAGTCCACCACTGATGACATCATGCAGCACTGATTTATAACATTTTTAAAAAGGGGTAAGTCATGTTAAAATTAAACCCTTCATTGACTCTAAGCATAGCAACTCATCTGAACTTCCATCTCTGAAGTGACATGAGCTTGTGTGGATGCTGGAACTGGCTCATTTGTTGCAGGTACAGGGATTTGTTTTGATAACTTCTCACTGTCACTCATATAGGTAAACAAAGTGTATTGTCAACAAGGCACAAATCACGCTACTTACAATAAGTACAACCACAACTATGTAACATTAGGGATAAAGGATGTGTACATTTCTGTAATGCATATTACAAATTCATTTGAGCAAAATGATGTGAAGTGCAACACTAGCACTATCAGCCACTACATTAATAGAGTAAGTGAATAACATTGGGCCTTCACCAATATCTTCCAAAGAATATTCTTAAATTTGGTCTTGAGAAAAGTCCCAACAAAAGGTTTAGGTCAGATGTTTTTAAACCACAGGACTGTCTGCATCTTCTCTTATAATGATGGATCCTATCGTTCATGTAAACTGAACAAAACCTTTAGATGTGTTTTAAGAAGAATTTTCTTTAGAACAGTAGAACGTATTGATTGTCTTGTTACGGTGGCACCTTTCAAGGGGTGGATATAATAGGACTAAAATGAGCAATTCGTTTTTAAGGTTGTGTTGGAGCAAGAAAAATTAGCAGACCAGAGTGGCTTTAATGGGTGAGAGCTTTTTGTGGGGTGTTCCCAGAATGCAGTGGTTAGTACCTGCAAAAAGTCTCACTGATGCACATACAGATCAAAGGTTAGCCTGTCTGGTACCACAGACAGCGACTGTAGCACAAATAGCCAAAAAAGTTCATGTTGGATGTGATAGAAAGATGTCAAAACACAGTGGATGGGGGTGGGGGGTTGGTGCGCAACAAAGTTTGATGTGCTCCCCTCCTCAAATGAGGCCCCACACACAGCGCATAGTCTGCATATGCAGAGTGCCAGCCCTGACAGGATCAGTGGCAGCTGGTGAAAAGTATTTTAGGAGGGGCTGTTTGAGTCATATTCAGTCAGTTTCTTCAACTATCCCAAACTGCAGGATAGCAGTGCTCTGTGAAAAAGTCACTAACTCTTTATTTGGCATTAAAGACTAATACTTAATGAAAATTGTCATTAGTTGCATGCAGATGGGATATAAAGTACATATATAAAGATATAACGTACAGTATGTATCATTAGATTACCAACTGAGTCTGGTTCAGAAACAGATACGATAAAATGAGCAAAAAAAAAACTATTAAGACTAAATATTATACATTTCTAGAGATGTAATTTATGTCAATAACGTCAGATGTTCCTACTCCACCACTGACCAATTCTGCTGTGGGTGATAAAAGAAGCATTTAGGCAACAGATTCAAGAATGCTGATTGGCTAAATTTATGTTGCTATGAACATATCTTGTGTCAGCATGTCAGTGACTGGCTGCTGCTTCTCTGACTGGGTGATATTTCTGTTGCCTCAGAAGAGAGAGAGAATGAACCAGGAAGCTAATTTCCCCCAAAATATTGTATATATTACATGTTATTGAGCATGCTTAGCACACTCATACTTAAAATGTGTAAATATTCATTATTTTAAAAATGTTTATTTAAAAAATGAAAATAAAAAAGCTATTTCCACCATGGAGGGCAGTGCCCTAGTGCCCTCTATTGGCCAACCACCACTGTACAGGACACCTTCAGATGTTCTGTAGAGTCCATTCCTCAAAGAGTAGCATGAGTGTGATCTACAGAATATAAGGCAGGTACACAGTAAATCTGCTAGTTATTAAACCAACACTATTAGAGTTAAATGAACACTGAGAGTGTTATATTTTGACACCATCAGTGTTAATTTAACTCTAATAGTGTTGATTTAACACTGGCAGATTTACTGTGTATGTAATGTTATGGTCAGTTGGACAGATGTAAAAAAAGCAGAAATTCTACACTTCGAGTCCCTATAAATGTGCACAAATACATAACAACAACAAAAACATTGTAACTCTTACAGTACAGATGGTTTCTGACATTTGTATTTTATTGTGTCAAAGTATAGTTAGCACATCCTTCCAAACACACCACAGATGTCAGTCCACCCAAACCTAACCCCCAAAGTCACCTTTACACTCTCTCTAAGCTTTGGGTAATAAATGAAAGCTCTTCCATTCACTGAGATTGCTGTTTGTTGCTTCTTTAAAACATCCCAGCAGTAATAACACATGATGAGCTATCCAGATTCATCTGCTTATCAAGCAGGTATGTGATTCATGCAATTTAATCATTCTTGACATTTCTGAGAAACTGGAAGGTCAGCATTTGTCTTACTGATGCTCTAAAAATATCACGGTACACAAAATAGATTGCTTGAGACTCAATGGGGGCTTGTAAAACAGATTTAGGGCGTTTGTGCATATTATTGACCTTATTTTATATTATTTCTTGTAATATAAAACATTTCTAGATTTTTAAGGGTCATGACAGGTCACTTAAGAAAGGCTTCAGCCATATCATTTGCAAATTTACTCAGGTGCACATCAGGCTATTGACACTCATTACTGTACTGGATGTAGACTAAAGACAACTTGGTCATGAGCCTGTGTTATTCACCCATATCTCTGACATTCATCTGCCCATTTGGCCTGTTTTGTTCTATGAATGAGAAAATCAATAATCCGTCGGATTATCACTATATGCACTGTGGTGTTGGTGATAACCAGCACAGGGCAAATCAATAAAAAACCTCTTTTCACAGCTTTCTTGTTTTTATAATGTCATCCAGGCACAGTAGTGTGGCAGCCTTTGCTCTAGTTGACATACAAAAAGCGAGGTCACACCAGCACTGTTGCCTTGACATCATCTGCTATCTAGCAAGTCCAGTCATTGCTGTGGACACCAGGGAGGCCAAAAGAAGGTTCCTGTAAGGCTGATCTCATCCAAAAGAATGCTCCCCTGACTGTCACTTAACAAGCCTTTGAGGCAAGGCTATAATTCATATTTATCATGTGTCACATACTCATGATCGCTTCAGCAATCAATAAATATGAATAGCTATGTTATTTACAAAAGACCATCATTTACTATTGCAGAAATAGATTTTCTCAAGCAGTGGTTCCCAGAGAACTACAACAACCACTTGACTTGCTAGATGAGATGTTGTCAAGGCATCACACACATTGACCCCGCAACCTCTTATCTGTTATCATGTGCCATTGAAAAAACTGTGCTGACGTAATGATCATAAGCCTTATAAACATGTGGCACCCTCAGTAGTTGATTAAGATGATCAGGGGTCTCTAGGCCAGAACCTAAAACACTATCACTGTGTGTATCTATTACTAAAGCATGCACATCCAACTGTAGCTGGCGATATAAGGATGTGTACACCCTGGGTGAACCTATTACTCTAGAACGACACCCATAGCTGGACACTGTATGTGCAGATGTTTGTTAATGAATGCATTCAGCTACTTTAAGTTGTTGCAGATGTACACACACACACACACACACACACACACACAGCTTGTCTAGTCCCTGTGGAGAAGTACTGCCAATAGAATAGGACTTAACATGAACCTATTGGCACCATGGCTAACGCCAGAAGTGGGCTAGAGGGGTATAACCCCCCCCAACCCAACATTGAGCAACAGTGGAATTGTGTTCTATGCTCCATCCAGTACTTTTGAGATGAGTTGAGGATGAGGCATGGTGGTGATCATCCAACATCCTGACCTCACTAGCACTCTTGTCACTGAATGCAATGAAATCCTCACAGCAATGCTCCAAAATTTTGTAAAAAGCCTTTTGTACACAGTAGAGACAGTTACTTAAATAAAAGCAGGATAAACTCTTTTAAAAACACTTGATTTCCAAAGAGACAATCAATGAGCCAGGGTCCCAATACTTTTGTCCATATGGTGTATCATGAGTTATACAGGAATCAACATTAGTTTTGAACATCTTAAGGATGCATAAGTAATTGTAGTGAAATTATCATACACTTTTATATTTATATTGGGGCTTATTTAAAAAAGTGATGTGGCCACTCTTCACATGACATTACATAAAGAGAAGAGCCCACGCATTGTGAGTGATCATCATACTTTCACTGGTCTACCAGCAGTGCACCTCTATTTTAATTAAAACACTGTTTATTCCAATAAAAAAACAACGTTTGAAGCTTGTTTAGACAAAACAGAGGCTAAAAGTTTTGATTTTAAGCATTGACAGTGGAGCTTCTATGGGTATCATGCATTTTTTTAAGGTGGAGACACGGTCATATCAGGCTGATGAAGTTGTTTTGTCTCTTGTTGTGCTCTAAATGACCTCGTCAATGTCCTGCATGATGAACATTTCTGATGTTATTTGTTGTAAATGCTGTTTAACTACCACAATAATCTATACAATTTTAATGCCATGACTCCAATTTGTACTATGATAGGGGGCCATTATCTTCTTAAACTTAGGTTTTAAGGGCAAATGATGACAATGTCTCCCATAGCTGGCTATAACTGGCTAAATATAAATTTGACCTTCACATCTTTTCATTTTGACCAGTCTTAAACAGTCAGCAATAGTGTAGTCTCATTTTTAGTTGTGGCTCATTTATCTGTACATTAATCTGCTTCTGTTCACGCTGCATGTCCTTCACCAATTTCATGTTATTTCCATTTGTACTCAAATGATCTAAACATATTTTTTTTCTGCTGAGATACGAGTAGCCTCACATAACCTCAGTCAATGAGGCAGCGTCCTTCAGCATCTGTTTGAGACAGAATGTACTGCCATGAGACTGAAACAAACTCCAGTGTATGAGGAGCCAGACAGGAGAACTCCCCAAGGAACAGAACACGTCATTTCATTTCCCACCCATATTCTGACAGGCCCCGCCCCCGCGCTGCGATTGGTTCAGTCTCTATTTTTAAATTGAAAAGGGAAACTGGATTTTTTTACTTAACAACAACAACAACAACAACAACAACAATAATAATAATAATAATAAATACATTGTTATAATGAGATTATTACTCATCACTTATTATAATTAATTATTCTGCAATACTATCTCATTATTATGAGACATGATCTCATTTTTTGATATATTACCTCTGTTTTGAGATTATAGTTCATTATTCTGAGATATGACCTCATCATTTTGATATATTAGCTCTATTTAAAGATAAAACCATATTAATGTGGATTATAACTAACTGTTTTTTTTTATTTTGAGGTCATTCTTTTTGAGATACAACTCATTTTGTTGAGATATTGACTCGTTATTTTGAGATATTAACCTAATATAGCCATCCCAATTATGGGCTCTTCTCTCTGTTGCTGTCAGGGAAACGTTTTCGCTCTCTGAAGGCAAGCACAGAGAGGATGAGGAGAGCTTCTTCACGCAGGCTATCCGGACTCTGAACTCAGGACAATAGCACACATACACACCCCTCGACTAAATGAACACACAGAGATACACACACACTTTGAACTGAATTCTGGATAATAGCAACACACATGCATGCACACGCACACTTCCACTCTACTACACACAGTTCACTCCACCACCCATGTTTAAAATTTAACCACCAATGCATATATTTGTATATTTGTATTTGCATTACATTATCTGTATTGTGCATTATAGTTCTTATTGTCCTTTAATCTTCCATTGAATAGTCCTCCCCCTTCTTCTGTAACGTGAATGTGCAGTCAAAAGCATTTCACTACCAGTAGCACCATGTATGGTTGTGTATGTGATAAATAAACTTTGATTTGATTTGATTTATATATGTTCATATATATTCTATCTACTCCCCATTAGAATATAATTACATCATTTCTCAAAATACTGACAGCAGTTCACTTAATAATGCACAGTATTAGTAATTAGGTGCTGGAGAGACTGGAGTACCTGTAGATCATAACACGCAGCCAATCAGCGCTCAGGAGGCGGAGCTTACCTGAAAACGGGTAGAGAAAGAACATCGAAGCGGTGAAAGTTTGTGGCGCGCGTGAGAGCTCAGCTGTGCTTCCAGTCACACAGGAGATCAGGGTGGAGCGATGAGGAGCGGATGGATGCTTTTCTGTCACAGGTGGGAGAACAGATGCACGAGAGCTAGTCAGCCTTATACACATTATATCTGCTAAACATATGCAGTTATTCTATAGTCTGCCTCTCTGTTACATTTATATAAACATACACAGTCTACATATGCTAGTTATGCCTCAACATAATGTGCATGTCTTTCAGTTCTTACTCAACATGACCTACATTTCTTTCTATTACTACTGCTGGCTAATTATATCCATTCCTGCTACAGCCTATAAGATCTGAACAAATGCCTGTTGTTGCTATATTGTCTGTATATATGCTGAGCATATATGTGAGCTGTTATTCTGCCTGCTGAACACTTGCATGTTCTATATGATCTTGATCATATGCATACTCACTGTGGGCTAAATAATGCATAGCCTATATCTGCTAAACATATGCACAACCTGTATGTAAACATATGTCTATTATTAGCAAACCTTATGCATAGTCTAAACATATGATCCATACATATGCATATATCTACTGTACATATGATAAACAGTCATTATGAACTTAACAGGTGGCTGTCCTGGACGTATGCATTGATAAAATGCTGTATGTGTTACATTTATATGCACCTAATGTTGACAACTGTTGAGCGCTGACTATAAACATATGCCGTTTATTTGTGTTAAATATGAATATGCACAGTCCATATGTGTGCAGTTTACACTATATTATGTGCTTAATCTAAATGGCTGTATAGAAAATATACATATATACACATTTTGTCATACAGTCGACATCAGCTGAATATATACAGCTTTAAATGATCAATTTATCTAATTTTATTATTTATACGTCTGTAAAATGCACATTGTTTTTATTGTAGACACTACTGCCAACATTTCTACCAAATTCCAAATCAAAATATTCTGATTTAGGACATTTATTTAGTAGAAAATGACCCAATATGTGTTTTCAGACTTTAAATAATGCAAAGAAAACTCAATTTTGTCTCATATTCATTTGTAAATACAATACTAACATTTTTTAACTCATGAAGAGTTCAAAAATCAATATTCGCTGGACGTCTTCATGCTTTCCACCAGTCTTTCATTACTTTTTGGTTACTGCTGGAGCGAAAAATTCAAGGATCTCGGCTTTGTTTGATGGCTTATCACGATCCATCCTCCTCTTGATCACATTGCTGAGGTTTTCAGTAAGGTTCAGGATTGTACTGTATGCATAGTCTTTGTATGTTAAACATATGCACATGGCTGTGCTGGCGTGTCTTTTCATATCTCCTGTCAAAAAGCACTGTTTGACCCTGACGTGTTTTCTCTCAGGCTTTATCACACGTGAAGACCACCGGTGATGGCTAGTGCACTGAGCTGTAGGATGTGGACCCCCCCGCTGTGTCCTGCCACAGCTGGGACATGATGGCATGTCGAGGTGCAGGCTGTTCGGGCTTCGCCCCCGTGAGCCAAGACACGGCGAGGTTCGCCATGCTGGCGCTGCTCATCCTGCTCTATCTGCTGTGTGGAGCCGCTGTCTTCTCTGCCCTGGAGCAGCCCAAAGAGAAGCAGGCCAAGGCCCGGTGGATGCAGAGGTTTGAACACTTCAGCCAGAAGCACAACCTGAACCGGAGTGACCTGGAGAACTTCCTCAGGCACTATGAGGAAGCCAGTATGGCTGGGGTAAGGGTGGATGGCCTCAAAGCTCGCTGGGACTTCCCTGGAGCGCTGTACTTTGTGGGGACGGTGGTGTCCACTATTGGTAAGAGCGGACTTGTCGAGCCATTAGTGCCAGTGGTTTTATTGCTAGTGGGAATATACAGGGTGGATGCTGATATTTGACATTTATTGTATATATGTGCCAATGTTATTGCAGATGCCAGCACATAAATATGAACACTCGAACAGAATTGTCATCAAATATTGGTTTGAAATATTGCTCTGGTCAATGCCAGTTATTGAGTTATTGCCTACATACTTCAGCCTTTAACTGATGATGTCCTACTCTAGCTCAAGCAGAAGATTCAAGAACTTCTCAAGAACTTTATATGTGGCATTTGTTAAGCGAGCAGCAAGCCGTCGTTGCCTTACAGGTGTGAAAGTGGCCAGAAGTCTAGTTTTATTCATCATAATCAGTTGCATTGGAGCCACGGTACACCATGGATTGATCAGCTGCTTCAGCAACAGGAGAGACTCTGCACTTCCGCTGTTTTAAAACCCCCAGCGTTGAATTAACACTTCAGCACTGTGCTAATTCAAACCTGTATTCTAAGTACTGACACATAGATTAATGCTTGAGGCTTTCTATCTAGTTTAAGTTATTTATAAGCTGTGTTCAGCCTATTTTCCCAGCTTTGATTTGGAGCATGTACCATATTTTATTCATAAGCAATTCATAGCCTCCAATAATATGAGAACTGAAGACACTGTATGTGATATTATTTATTATGAATTCTAAATAAAATTAAACATTTACTGTCCTAAGAAGCGCAAGAATTCATTAATAATAAATAATTAGCGCTGTTATGAGCAGCCAAGCAGTATATTGACTGTTTGAGTTCCCGATTTAATCGTTTTCAGTGTGCTGTGTTTATAACTAATTGTCCACAGACACTAAATCTCTTCCTCTCACGTCCTACAGGCTTTGGAATGACCACACCTGCCACAGTCGGTGGCAAAATCTTCCTGATCTTTTATGGACTAATTGGCTGTGCAGCCACCATCTTGTTCTTCAACCTGTTCCTCGAGAGAATTATCACAGTGCTGGCATTTGTGCTCAAGTCCTGCCACGAAGTCCAGCACCGGCGTAAAGGAGTGCTACCTCACGACGGCGGGCGTGACAGGAGGCGCCGCAGAGAAGACAGTTTGGCAGGGTGGAAGCCATCGGTCTACTGCGTGATGCTGATCCTGTGCGTGGCAGCCATAATCATATCCTGCTGTGCCTCGGCCATGTACTCCTCGATGGAGGGATGGGGATATTTAGACTCGTTGTATTTCTGCTTTGTAGCGTTTAGCACCATTGGCTTCGGAGACATGGTCAGTGGTCAGCGGACCACCTACCAGAGCCAGACTCTCTACAGCCTGGGAAATTTCTTTTTCATCTTAATGGGGGCTTGCTGCATTTACTCGCTCTTCAATGTCATCTCTATTGTCATCAAACAGGTTCTTAACTGGCTTTTGAAGAAGCTGGAGATACCGTGCCGCCACTGTCCTGGAAGGTCCCTGCGGCCGGGCAGAAACGCAGTGGTGCCTGGGCACTTCCGGACGCGGGTCCGCAACATCTCTATAGACACGGATGCTGTGAATGAGAGCGAAACAGACGGGCGCAGGATGTCTGGGGAGATGATCTCTATGAGAGACTTCCTGGCTGCCAATAAGGTCAACTTGGCCATCATGCAGAAGCAGTTGTCGGAGACAGCCAATGGCCATCCAAGGCCATCTGGCTCTGCTAACCGGCACAATGAATTCTCTGGTGGAGTCGGAGCTCTGGGCATCATGAACAACAGACTGGCTGAGACCAGTGTAGACAGATAAGTCTGAGCATAAGAAAAATGACTGCACACGAAAACTGTGAGGACATATTACACTGTCCATACTACAGATAAACTGTTTTAGGTCAGTTTATGTATTCTCTGCCTGTGTGTATCTGTACAAAACTGTAGCTAAATAATATCCATTGCTGCTCTGAACGTGTGTTAAAGCAGGACAGAAGCTCAGGTGTGGTTAGAAGTTCTACACGATTCTAGAGGCTTTGCTGTATCGCCTTAGATCTGAGGCTTCGATCTCTAGCACATCTGCAGCTAATTGCTCTCTAATGAGCTTTCATGACATCTGGAGAAAATCGAGTTTGCATTTCTACTGAAAAGGTTACATCAGTTTGATGGCCGTTGATTGGAAAATCTGCTGTTTTTATTTAGAATCGCCTGGACCGTTATCCTCTAAAGCATCTTTGGCCTGTTATCTTTAATAATTGCTTCTCATGTATTTTCATCTCCTTTGATGCCATCTGCCACTACTTTGTATGAAGCCTTCTGAACAGGTGAAAGATCTTGGGAAATCATGCAGGCGCTGATGTGATTCGCTCTGTAGCCCATCAGCCAAATTAGTCTAGAAAAATGTTTAGAGCAGAAGCGTGTTCTGAAATATAAGGAACATGAATGAAGAATATGGGGTGGCACTGTGGCATCTTCGCCTCTCAGCACTGAGGTTTGATTCCCCATCTGGGTGGAGTATCCATGCTCTCCTCGTGTCTTTTCGGTTTCCTTCCACAGTCCAAAAACACGACGCTCAGGTGATCCGGTTACTCAAAATTGCCCTGGTGTGTGTGTCCAGTGACAAATTGGCACCCTATCCTTGGCTAAATTGAGGAATGCCCTGCCCAATGCCCAGTGGAGGGGTATGGGGACTGAATGTGGTTAATGAATGCATGAATGTATGTTCATTTACACTAATTTTATGTATGTAGATGCTGCTGAATGTCTAAGGCTGTACCTGTCAAAAGCGAGGTCGGGTGTGAAACTATGGATCAATCATGAGCAAAGCCAAATGTGTATGATGCAGGACATCAAGAAAAATGATTATTTTTCAGCTATTTGTATTTGCAAACCTGGTCAATCCTGAGAGAAGTGATGTGTGTAGCTGCACGGCATGATTAATTAAAAGTCTATTTTACCAGTTTTACTTGGAAATCCAAGAAGAATTCAGTCTTGTTCTTCCTCGTCGATCAAGTCTGAGCCAAGTTGAATGTGTAATTATGGGTTGAATATTATATATTATATATGAATTTTAATAATAAGTAGTAAATTCTCAGGGTAACATATGTGTCATTGTGCTTTAGGAACATCAGCTTTATTCATATTATCAGTCAGCGTAAACAGAACTTGTACCCATATCATTTGTACTGAGCTGCATGTCAGTGTTGATTTCATCCTTGCTTAAATAGGTTGCTGGTCAGTGAGGATGTGATGCCCTCTATGGCTGCATTTCTGTCATTACATCACCTTGGTTTGCACTAAAGTGTCCTCAGATGCACTAAAGAGGGACTATTTTCAAACTTTCCGCATAATTCAGTTGTGGCTTGAAGAAATGGTCCAGTTTGCACCCATAAAAGGAACATTGTGGAGTTCTTTAAAAAGGGGGTTCTTTAGGCCGTCAGACAAGATAGAACCCTCACATTCTGCCTTAGTGTTTATGAAATTACTGTATAAAAGAAAACTATATATAAAGGTTTGGATTTTCCAAAAAATTATGTACATGGATTTTCTTTCCTCTGTTTAATGGACCGTGTGTGCACACTCAAATGCTTCTCGCACGCTCGCAAATCTTTTTATGCTCTTGCACTCGGAATTCACTGCAAACAGCCAATCAGAAAGCAGTAACAGATCTTATCATTCTGTGTATATTATATGAATATATCTTTCTTGGTTTAATTCTGTGTAAATGAGGTTCCAAACATAAGTGTAAATTTGGGGGCAATGAGTTGGAGTGAAGTTGACTAACAAGGTGAAATACCGAATTGGGTGATAAATGTTAACAGTTTATTAATATTTAAAGAATGTATTCATATTTTATTAAATTATTACTAATAGTATGATTAGTATATTAGTACTTGTAACTAATAATTATATATTAAATATTATATATTTTCTTAATAACAATTTGTAAATAATCTATTAATATTTACTAATAATTAATACAAATGTAAAGTTCAATCCTGTACCAATACAGCACCAACACTGTCATGTATAATGAAATGTGTGATGTACTGAAATTTCTTACCAGTACCATTTCAGATAATTGTGAAATTGTTGTTATCTTTTGCCGTTCTCTGTGTACCCCTCTACTATGAACAGATTTTTAAAAATAAGGCCAAAACTGTATTCAAATAGTGCCTCAGCTAGGGCTGTCACTGTTATTACATAATCACCTGATCACAATTATTGAAGCTTATCACAGTTACCTTCCTACAGTTGTTATGTACCAAGCTGACATTCAGACAGAATGTGAACTGTCATCAGTTACCAGGTACATAAACATCAATAAAGCAAAGACACATTCCATAATGTTTGTTTATTTGAGCTTGAGCTATGTTCAGTTTCAAGCTGCTGTGTATTGACAGACAGGAAGCAGCTACACACATTTAGCCACTTTAGGCTTGATCGTTAATACAAACCAAATAAGACAAATTATATTGTGATAAATAATTGTGAGCTCTATTTTTGTAATTGTGACAGTCATAGTCTCAGGCATTCGATTTATTCTGAAACATTCATATAGTTTTTGGTGAGGTAGACGTCTGGTTCCTATCACAAACACTATGAACAATAATTTTCTCTAGAATAGAGCATTTCTGAATAACTTAATTACTTATTATAGTATTTTAGTTAGTGTAATGTAAGGGTAACACCACTGACCCTTAGTAGAAGACTGGGGTTCAATCCTCAGTTTGGGCAATCAAACAACACTAAACTAATAAGGCTCCTTGGGTTAGACTCCTAACTCAACATTCACCAACAAATGTAGCATCTGTAGCCACTATAAGTAGGTGGTTAGTTGGCCAATTTTGTGACCAGAAGGTTGCTGGTTCAATCCTGGCAGGACAAGACTGAAGTGGCCTTGAGCGAGGCACCTAACTCCTCAGGCGCTGTGTTTAAGGGCTGCCCTCCCCTAGTGTATGTGTATGTGTGTTTCACTGCATGTTTGGGTTAAATTTGGAGGTCAAATTCCTCTGTGTGCAAGCAGATTGCTCAACGATTGTTCACTTTCATATAAATTTAATTAGTTTGGGAAAGCTTGCAGATAAACATGACTAGACTTCGAAATCAGTGTTTCTCTAAGCCGTGTACTGTTTACAAAAGCCAGACAGCGAGATAAAGTATTATTTTGGGTGGCTCTCACATCTTTGAAACATGCTAGAACAAAGCGAAAATTGATGGATAGCTTATGTAAGAGCTGACTTAGGTTCATTATGTCTTACAGTGACGGGATTACATAAGAATGGAAAAATACTTTAGAGCAGTGATTTGTTTTACTGTTCATCCTCATTGCAAATGTTTTATTGTCAGTGGTATAACTGGATGGCATACAGTGGTGCTTGAAAGTTTGGAAACCCTTTAGAATTGTCTATTTCTTTATATTTTTGATGTAAACTTGATCAGATTGTCACTCAGGTCTTGACGGTAGATAAAGAACAAATTCAAGCAAATCATTAGACTTGTTCGTTTAATTACTGAGAAAATGATCGAGTATAACATGTCTGAGAGTGAGAAATTGATGTGAACTTTTGAAGGTGAAATTTGAACCAGGTGCTGTCTGTCAATGGGATGACAATCAGGGGTGAGTGGTTGCCCTGTTTTATTTAAAGAACAAGAATCTAGCAAAGTTTGACATTTGTGGAAGTGTATCATCGCATGAACCAAGGAGAGTTTGCATAAATTACTACTCAAATAGTATCTACATTAACTCAAAGAAGGCTTCAAATTTATATGCAATAAATATAAAATATGACTTTTTTGTATTTTTTTTAACACAAATGATAATTGTTGGAGACGCACTAGTAGAATGAAGTCTGTGATTACTAAAATCTGTCACCAGTGCCTCTTTTTTCTACTGTGTTTGAGAAGACCATCTGTAGACACTAGAGGGCACCACTAGTACTGTTGCAGGTCTTCATCCTATGATAAAAGCTGAATGGTAAGGTATATTTACATCTGTGAAATAATAGTGTCAGAGACTCAGACGTCTAGTTAGTAACTGCTGTTGGAGGATCTCAGCACATCCAGCATAATAACTCACATTTTTCAGACTCGTCTATTTTGGGTTCCTATTGATCTAAAATTATATCCTAAAGTGAGAAGTGTGAGAAACAGCAAAGCAGTCCAGATGTCTCATATCACCAACAAAATAATGCTGAACAGATTATTAAGATCTCAGTGTGAAGGACTATACTCAAACCCCCTCAATTAAGGACCACAAAGAGTTATGCTATTTGAAAACAAACCAGACATGGGTCTGTGTCCATATGTGTGTGTGTGTGTGTGTGTGTGTGTGTGTGTGCACCCAGTGATGGATTGGCACCCTGTCCTGAGCTTGGGATAGTGTAATGCAATGTCCTGCATCCAGTGAGGGGGTAAGGGACTAACCGCAACCCTGATAAGGATTAAGTGGGTGAGATAATGGATGGATGGAAAACAGACCAAATTAAAATATCATGGACAAAGCTAATTTGTGTTCATAATGTAATTGAAAAAAATTTAAAGAAACGTGAATTATTATACACAGTCATATCAGAATATTATGACCACCTACAGTACATAATAGTGGGGATAACCACCCTTGACTGGGTTCATTCTAGAGGTTAACTGGTCCATTGTGGTGTGTTAATTGCTCTGTACCTCTCTTTAAAGTCATTATATCCCTCTGACATCAGTGCCTCATGGGGCACCACTGTTCTGCTGTTGGGAGGCTCTCAATGTACAAGAAGTCCATTCTCAGTACATCTTCACTACAGCAGCTCTAGAACATCATCAAACTTAATGGTTCACCATGCTTCACCTGGGACTCTATTATCAGCCCTTTTAGATGTCAGTCACATCACGTCCTTTGCCCTTGAAGATGATTTTACACTTGGCTACAACTGACTGGTGTGCTCACTTATTTATACATGCAGTAAACCCTGTCACATGACATTTGTGATGTCTTGGGCCAAGTTCATTAAAACCAGGGGATGTTCATAATATTGTATATTTTATATGAATTACATGTAAAGTGACATATTTCAAGCCTTTTTTGTTTGGCTGTGTGGTGGGTTTATAGGTCATGGAAATCAGAAATATTAGACTATTTTATAAGCTCAAACAAAAAATGATGTACAAAACAGAAATGTCCAACACATGACAAATGTGTTCATTTATACACTCAATACTTTGTTGCAATCATCTTGCAGCCGAGATGTTGAGATGTTATTGAAACCCAGTAAACCCAGTTGCGTTGATAGTGGCCTTCAACTTGTGTGTAGTGCTGGGTCAGGTGTTTCTCATCTTCCTGCTGACAATACTCCATATATTCTCTATGAGCTTCAGGTCTGGAGAGATGGCTGGCCAATCAAGCTCAGTAATATCATGGCCAGCAAACCATTTGGTAATAGTTCTGACACTCTGAACAGGTGAGCCATGTCCTGATCGAAAAGTGAAATCTGCATCTCCATAAAGCTTGGCAGCAGATGGAAATGTGGATAAAACACAGTGGACAACAAGTCACTTTACAATGTAATGAATATAAAATGTATAACAGTTTACCTTTTTTAATTAAATTATAAGTAAAGATGAACTTTTAAAATAAAATCTTATTTTAAGAAAAGTGTATTCTTTTCGTCATAAGTATAATTCTGCCCTAAAACTTTAATATATGTAGATCTATCTGTCTGTCTGTCTATCAATCAATCAGTCAATCCATCAATCAATCCATCCATTTATCTATTTTTCCAGTTTTGTCTTCTTGTCATCAATATAATGAAATTTTGTGATCATGTGAAGTACTATAACAACAACAACAATAAATAATAATAATAATAATAATAATAATAATAATAATAATAATATTATTATTATTATTATTATTATTATTATTATTATTATTATTATTATTATTATTATTATTGCATTATATTTAACATATATTATACTGTTATTATTATTATTATTATTATTATTATTATTATTATTATTATTATTATTATTATTAACATCATCATCATCGTCATACGCATCTTTAAACATAGTAAATTTATATAAAACAATCAAAAACAGTAAATGCATAAATAAATAAATAAATAATTACATTCTCTTTCGGTGTGAAAATAATCCTACATTATTTTTTTCTGCGGTGCAGTCTTTGCAAACATTTGATGATGAAGGGGTGACATCTCTCCACTGGATTTGTAGTTTTCAGCCCTCCTGGACCCTAATGCGCGTCCGCCTTATTGGAGCGCCGCGAGGACTACAATTCCCATGATGCTGCGCATGGCTGACTGCTCCTATCAACATGGCTTCTGTCAGTCGCACAAAGGCGAATCCTTTCTGCTCGGAAAATGCGGTGTGATTGAGGAGAGAGAGACTGCCGGGGGGGTTTCTGATCATGTCTGCTGCGTGTTTGGACGCGGGGGAGCACGGGAAACACTCGCAGTAGAAGAGATAATATTAATGATTTTAAATGGTGTGGTGGACAGAGGCCCAGCACTTCCAAAAGAAGGTAAGACTGCATGAGCAGCACATTTCTGACCAGTGTGTGTTCGTGTTGATACTGTAGAACCAGTTATTAAACCATACCTGCAAATCCTAGTACTGGTCCACAGATCCTGCTGTTAAAGATAACATCATGCTGTAGAGCTCACAGTCACCAGCCTGCAGGATCACAGCAGCTCTCTGTATCTGCAGACACTAGTGAGTTAGTGCAGTCACTGTTTTACTTTGAAGACAGCTTGCCTGCAGTGCTGAGATTATGCTGCTGTATCTCATAGTGAACTCCAGTAGGTGTGAATGCCTGCACAAGCCCTGCACAGCTTATCTAACCACTGCATGCTTCATACTGATCATCACCTGTGCCAGCTGCTTTAGAAGAACTGAAGCTGAGATATAGCAGCTCCGAATGGCTTTAAGGTATCCTAAGTTACTGACATATGAAGTTGTTAAGGGATGTTGGGGACCCCTCTTAAGTGAGAAAAAGTTTAGTTTGGAGGGGTCCTATGTTATCCAGTGTATATATATAATGATAATAGGGAGAAAGGTGGTAACATCTTGGAAACCTCTAACTGTATCCCACCTTAGTGAATGTGTACTGAGAATGGACATGCTGATGTCATAACAGTGGTGCCTCATGGCTCATCGATGACAACAACTCTGGCGAGTTGTACAAATCGGATTCCAAAAAAGTTGGGACACTAAACAAATTGTGAATAAAAACTGAAGGCAATGATGTGTAGATGGCAAATGTCAATATTTTATTCATAATAGAACATAGATGACATCAAAAGTTTAATCTGAGTAAATGTAACATTTTAAAGTAGAAATATGTTGATTCAAAATTTCACAATGTCAACAAATCCCAAAAAAGTTGGGACAAGTAGCAATAAGTGGCTGGAAAATTGAGCATATAACGAACAGCTGGAAGACCAATTAACATTAATTAGGTCAATTGACAACATGATTGGGTATAAAAAGAGCTTCTCAGAGTGTCAGTGTCTCTCTGAAGCCAAGATGGTAAGAGGATCACCAATTGCACCATTGTTGCGCAGAAATACCAGAATGGTGTTACCCAGCGTAAAATAGCAAAGACTTTTAAGTTATCATCATCAACTGTGCATAACATCATCATAAGATTCAGAGAATCTGGAACAATCCCTGTGCGTAAGGGTCAAGGCTGTAAAACTCTACTGGATGCTCGTAATCTCCGGGCCCTTAAACATCACTGCACCTCAAACAGAAATGCCACAGGAAGGTTTTACATAGTATCCACAGGGGACCAGTGTAACTTCTATAATGAATACAGGAGCAATGAGGAAAGTGCCCGGTATCAGTATTTCACATGGAATCTGGTAGAGTTTATATATAAACATATAGTGGTGCTTGAAAGTTTGTGAACCCTTGTAAATAATTTTTTTATATTTCTGCATCAATATGACCTAAAACATCATCAGATTTTCCTAAAAGTAGATAAAGAGAACCCAGTTAAACAAATGAGACAAAATATTATAATTGGTCATTTATTTATTGAGGAAAATGATCAAATATGACAGATTTGTGCGTGGCATACAGATTGTGTAAAAATAAAGGAAATTCAAGACCATTTTTACCTTCCCCAGGAGTGGTCGATCAACAAAGATCACTCCAAGAGCAAGGCGTGTAATAATCAGCAAGGTCACAAAGGTAACTTCTAAGCAACTGAAGGCCTCTCTCACATTGGTTAATGTTCATGAGTCCACCATCAGGAAAACGCTGAACAACAATGGTGTGCATGGCAGGGTTGCAAGGAGAAAGTCACTGCTCTCCAAAAAGAACATTACTGCTCATCTGCAGTTTGCTAAAAATCACGTGGACAAGCTAGAAGACTATTAGAAGAATGTTTTGTGGATGGATGAGACCAAAATAGAACTTTTTGGTTTAAATGAAAAGTGTTATGTTTGGAGAAAGATAAACACTGCATTCCAGTATAATAATATTTTCCCATCTGTTAAACATGGTGGTGGTAGTATCATGGTTTGGGCCTGTTTTGCTGCATCTGGGCCAGGATGGCTTGCCATCATTGATGGAACAATAAATTGTGGATTATATCAGAGAATTCTAAAGGAAAATATCAGGACATCTGTCCATGAACTGAATCTCAAGAGAAGGTGGGTCCTGCAGCAAGACAACGACCCT
>BRDA01002977.1:0-19469 GCA_036984385.1 Crenuchus spilurus | reverse complement strand
TTCTACCAAAGAATGGTTAAAGAACAGTTACCAGAAACGTTTAGCTGCAGTTACTACTGCAAAGGGGGGTCTCACACACACACACACACACACACACACACACACACACACACACACACACACACACACACAGACATATATATATATATGTGTGTGTGTGTGTGTGTGTGTGTGTGTGTGTGTGTGTGTATGTGTATGTGTGTGTGTGTACATTCAAACTGCTTTGTCATTTGGGACAGACATTAGAGAGTCACCTCAAACACCACTGATGGTCTGCATTCACCTGGAGGATGCAACGGCAGCTGGTCAACACCAAAGCTACATATTAGCAATCAGACGGAGAGGTGAGGAGAGACTAAGCCAATTCTTGAAGATGGAGATGATTAGAAGTGGGACATTTAGCCAAGACATCAGGGTTAGAGCTCTGCTATTTAAGAGGAAATGACCAGAGATCTCTCTCTGACCTCAGAGAATCAGGACCTCTGTTTTATATCTCATCCAAAACACATCACCATTTATACAGCAGTGTCTTCTGCACTGTGTCAATGGGATCCATACAGAAGACAGGAATAGAGCCTCCTGTTGTCCACCAACACTACTTTCAGCAGACACACAAACTTTTCTTTGGTCTCCCATCCGAGAACTAACCCAACCCAGACCTGCTTAGCTTCAGTGGGCTTTGCATGTTCAGGTTGTGTGACTGATTACTCTGATTTTAATGAACTGTATGAACCAGTTTGAATGTTTTAGGGGTTTGTGATCACCACAGCCTCATGAGCTGTAATCTGTGATCTTCCTTCCCAACTTTGAAGTGCTCTTTTAAGGATATTCAGATTTGAATCAGCCTATGGGCTTATCTATGTCAAACCCTGTCCTGCATTAAAGAGTCTGTTTTTAAAATGGTGCTAAAACTTTAACTTTATGTGAAATCTTTAGCAGAGTTGTAATCAGCTTCCCATAAACAACACCATGAAACAAAAAAAAATTGTAGTAAAATGTAAATTAATTCTGTAAACTGTCCAATTTTGACTCTTTGATTGGCTTGAAAAGCAGATTATGGACTTGAAGATTGATCAGTGCTAGCATTCTCACTTCTAGCTTATTTTAATGAAAGATTCCCTGTGACACAGTAAGTAATTGGTGTGGAACTATAGACTTATGTACAGATCCCCAAAAAGATCCCATTTTAATATTATTATTTATGATTCAACAGATCTCTTATTATTTTTGGGTCAGAAAACAAGCTGCATTTTATTTTGAAACACATTATAATGCAGCATATCCTTGGTGCACTTCACCTATAATCAGTACAGAATAGATAGGACGCATCCAGATGGCTTGTTTTGATGGTTGTGACAAATGATGGCAAATTAGAGACCCTCAGAAGTGTATGTGATGTTAATTGTCAGTCTTTATTCTGTTGGTAATTAAGTTGTATGATATGATATAGTAAATAAAACTGATCATATTTAAGCTTCTAAAGTCATCTGTTCTGTTCACTTTATTACACACTGAACAGCTTGCTCTTGCCCTGAGCTTGCTCTTAAAGCTGGCCGGATTAGAAGTCCATAAACTGGGAGGTTTGGGCTGCGTTCTGTATAAGATGTAGTTGAGGATGGAGCTGCAGGGAGCACATGTTGTACATGGGCTTTCGACAGGCTAACCTAGTATGTGATACACGTTGATGGTGTGACTTTTTTACACACACACACACACACACACACCCGTGGTGTCATGTAGTACACAATGTGCTGTGCAGTTCTGTATATGTATTATTATATTTGCCAGGTTGCAGTATGTGATGCCACCGGACACTTCAGACGCCTCTTTGTAGAGTTGAGGTGCTTCAGTGAGCAGAAATCTTTCGAGATGTTTTCTGCTGAGCTGATATTGTGAGAGAAAACGTAGTCACGGCAAATAAGACTTCTTATTCAGATCTATATACACTCACTGGCCACTTCATTAGGTACACATTAGGTTCTAAAAGTAGATAAAGAGAACCAAATCAAACAAATGAGACAAATATATTAGACTTAAGCATTTATGTATTGAGGAAAATGATCCACTATTACCTGTCTGTGGATGGCAAAAGCTTATGAACCTTTATTTTCAGCATCTGTTGTGACCCCTCCCTTGTGCAGCAATAACTGCCACTAAACTTTTTTGGTAATTGTTGATCAGTCCTCTTATGTTGGTGGGTTTCCATCCATGAACTGTTTGCTTCAGATCCTTCTACAACTATTGGATTAAGGTCAGGACTTTGACTTGGCAATTCCAAAACATCAACGTTATTCTTTAACCATTATTTGATAGAACGACTTGCGTACATAAGATTGTTGTCTTGCTGCTTCACCCCTGTTGAGATTCAGCTCACAGACATGTCTTAGCATTTTCTTTTAGAATTCAGAATTCATTGTTCCATCAATAATGACAAGCTGTTCTGGTCTAGATGCAGCAAAACAGGCTCAAACCATGATACTACCACCACCATGTTTCACAGTTGGGTGAGGCTTTTATGTGTTTATGCTAGAATGGTTTTCCTTTCTCCAAACATAATTCCTCTTATTTAAATCAAAAGCTTCTATTTTGGTCTCATCTGTCTAAAAAACATTGTTCCAACAGCCCACAGGCTTGCCCATGTGATCTTTAGCAAACTACAGACAAGCAGCAATGTTCTTTTTAGAGAGCATTGGCTTTCTTCTTGCAACCCTGCCATGCACACCATTGTTATTCAGTGTTTTGATGGTAGACTCATAAACATTAACATTAGCAAGTGTGATAGTGGCCTTCAGTTGCTTAGAAGTTACCCTGGGGTGCTTTCTGAGCATCAACTCTTTGCTCAATAAATAAATGACCACATGTAATCAATTTGCTTCATCTGTTTGATATGGTTCTCTTTATCTGCTTTTTGGGACTTGTGTGACAATCTGATGAATTTTTAGGCCAAATGTATGCAGAAGTAAAGAAAATTCACAAAATTTCAAGCACATTTACATTTGACAGGCACTATTACCCATCACGACTTAGTCATTTGTAGGTGAATGTTAAGCTTGCACAAGGACTCTTATTGATAGTGTGTTGTGCTTGTTTAGTCTGATGATTTAACCCCCATCTGCTGTGTTGACTTCAGCTTCTGTTACATATAGTGGGTTTAATCAAAAACTAGGTGCTATAAGGGTCCATAAATATTAACAGGGTTAGTTCTCACCCTCCTACACAAGATCCATTTTATATTGAATTAATTCATCAGCTGGCACAATCATGGCAACCAACATGGAGTCAATTTTCTTATTGATGCATATATATATGTTACATTTTAGTCCGAATCCTGCACATCTAATCTATTCTCTGTCGGTATCTTCAGTAATAAATTTGGGAAAGTATTGGTCATTGGTAGGGATGCACGGAAATTAAAAAATGTTTGACTGAACAAAATGAAACTTTTGGCCGAAGCCAGAATACCGAACAGTTTATCACAGTGTTTAAGTCACTTTTCCATCATTGCATAAATTAAATAGGCTACATATATAATATCACAATGTAATATACTGATATCAGATGATTTAGACTGATATCCATCCTCTTGTTGCCTTGCAGCTGTGTTAACTGTTTACAGACTACATTATAACATAATAATAATAATAATATTAATAACCATATTATTTAACATAAATAAATAAGTAAAACTGTAACTGGAGTTACATTTGGCTTCAATGCTTGAAACTGAATAAAATAAAAGCTGGGAAACTCCAATGTGCTCCAGTATGACTAAAAATAATGAGTTAAAGAGAGTTTACGCTACAGCAGTTGGCTTATTATTTCTAGTCCCCGGCTGTAGTCGTGCTCCAGTGTGCCTCCCTGTGTTTAACTCATTTATTTACACGTCTTCCTACAAAAAGGTAACAGTTTTATTAAAAACCTCATTGTTATTCAGCCTTTTCACCATGAAAGTGTGACATTTTTACCATAATATTCTGTGCATCCCTAGTTATTGTCATCAGCCCAGAATCCCAATCAAACATGATATTCACTGAAAGGTGCACCATTACGCTGAGTAGACAGCAGTTGTTAAAATGCTATTTTCCACATAATCTCCATTGAATTGTCAGCATCTCTGTGTGTGCCCACAGTAGTTATATTTAGGGATTCACGCCTTTTCATGCCTTTAATCATAGCACCATTAACACCTGCTTCTTGTTTAATGTAAAAGAAGCTGAACTCCGTCATCTGCCTTGGCTGATAATCGGAGCCCGTTTCTGTTTGTCTGGGCTGGATTATCTGGTACCGTCTCTGAGCAGATGATGCACATTCAGCAGTTTGTGATGGGAATGAACACATGGAACATTATATGTTCCATATGAAGTGCACATATGCGCTCAAGGCGGGACTGTAAAATGTCTTTGGGGGCCTGTGCACGCTTGTGCGTGAGCATTCTCCAGATCTAAATGTCTGCCCTCTTATTACTGTTTTCAAAATCTGAGCCGGTGCCAGGCCCTGTAGCGTTCTGTGTGTGCGTGCTTTGTGTTTGCATTTGTGTGTGTGTGTGTGTGCGCAAGTCGAGCTCAGCAGTAAAAGAATTATTTTCTGATAAAAACGCCTGTTCTGAGTGACTCATCCACTGGCTGCTTTGTTAAAAGTAGCTTGGCTATCTTGGATGGAAATTTTTCTTGGCACTTTTCCCTCAAGTTAACCTCCTCCCTCCTCTTTGCAGGCTCAGCTCTCTGTCTGTGCTGTGTAAAGGCCATTTCAAATCCTCTAGTAATGCATGTATTATCCTTGCCTTCACCTTAGAGAGGCTCCGTGCTTCACAGCAGTGATTGCAGGATAAGAACGGCAGTTGTGCCGAGACGGGCGATGAGTTCAGAAATAGGTTTTGGTGGCTAGATTTTGCTTCTAGTTTAGTTCATGTACTTGCTCGTAATGACCTCATCTCCTCTTTACACTGTACTGTCCAGCTCGGATGCAAGGCCTGCCTATTAACTTTGATTTGCTCTTAGATGAGCACTTGTGCTGCATTACTGTTCAAATGCTCTGCAGATGGTGTAAATTACAGATGTAAAAGTGCAATAGTTTTGAAACGGCTCCACTCAGCTGTAACATTAAAGCTCACTGTTTCACTCGCTGACCTGCTCTTTAGTGCTACAATTACAGACTGTAGTCCATCTGTGTCTCTTTGTTAGCCTCCTTTCACCCTGTTCTTCAGTGATCAGGACCCCCACAGAGCAGCTATTATTTGGATGGTGCACTGCAGTGACACTGACGTGGTGGTGCTGTGTTAGTGTGTGTTCTGATATGACACAGCAGAGCTGCTGGAGTTTTTAATAGGGATGAGCGAGTACACCACTATCTATATGTATATATGTGTCTGTTCAACCATCTAAATTATCTGTATCCATATCTGTACTTGGAGTGGGCGGGGCCTAAACCGGAATTGGGTGTGGTTTAACCAAACGGCAGTGGGTGGGGCTTAAATTGGTACATTATTTTAAATCTGAAATTGATATGAATTGATCAGAAGTTGCTGTATGTATTGTTTATTTGAAAACTATTTACAGAACAGCTTCAAAATTGTGATTCAAATCAATGTTTTTGATCATAAAAGTAAGAGAACTATTTACAGAACACAAATATTTTTAAATGCATGAATGAATACAACTCATGCAGTATGTAACTATGAACTACTAAGTATGCATGAACAAGAGTTGTCATAATTTTTTTTATTTTTACATTTTATGATCAGACTGATTTTTTTTCTTTCAATTATTTATTTTTACTACCTAACGTTCTTGCCATTTTTTTTCCACACAAAGATAAACAATGTTGATTAAGGTGTGTGTGTGTGTGTGTCTGTGTCTGTGTGCATGCGTATGCGAGAGTGTGGCACAGCTCTGCTATAGAGATGTGTCTGTGTAGGAAGAGGCAGGCGCTCTGTGTGACTGGCCAATTACAGATCGTGAAGACAGTCAGTTACCCAATGAGGATTTTCCTTCAGCATGAGCACGGATATTGACGAGTTTTACTTGTATCATGCTCGTACTCGTCAAAAATGCTTTATCCGTACTCAACGCTAGTTTTTAAACACCGTTAGCTCATTGTCCACTCTATTAGACACACCTAAAATGTACAGAGCTAAAATGGACAATGAGTGTAAATACAAGGTATGTGTACCTTTTATAAATTTTATAATTAATTAATTTTACCTTATAAATATTTTTGTTTTGATTAGAATGTCTCATTACACGGAGGAGCCTCGCTTCACCATCGAGCAGATCGATCTACTGCAGCGGCTGCGCAGGAGCGGCATGAGCAAACGGGAGATCTTGAACGCGATGGAGACACTAGAGCGGCTGGAGCGCGAGCATGTACAAAAGTTCGGCCACCGACACTCCTACGGAGGAAGTGGAAGTGGAGGTGGTGGGGTGGCAGGAGCCGGGTCTGGAGGAGGCTCAGCGCAGTCCAATAATAGCCACAGCAGCTCCGGCACCACTGGGGTCTCCAGTCTCGTTCCGACTTTGTCCTCCACCACATCAGTATCCACCCAGACCGTTTTCCACGGCAGCGCAATGTCTCCTCTGTCTAACAACTACGATACCTCTCCACCCCCAACAGTTACCATGACCGTGATGGCACCGCCCGCTCAGAATGGACGGGACAGCCTGGTGCCCGTAAGTAATGGGACACTCTCACCGCCCCAGTACCCTGTGACCACGGCTCCCTCGCGGCCCTTTGGCTTTGAGCCTGCTGAGGAGGAGGTGGACATTGATGACAAAGTGGAGGAGCTAATGAGGTCAGTGGGCAGCTTTCAGCATGGCACGATTGGCTTAAGTGGACACACACATTTGAGCTCTTGGATATTTAAACGTTCCTTTTTCACCCATCTTCTTATTCTGTCTCTTTTTTTCTGTCTCTAGAAAGGACAGTAACATAATTAAAGAGGAGATCAAGGCCTTCTTAGGGAGCCGGCGGATTTCACAGGCTGTTGTTGCCCAAGTTACAGGTTAGTACAGTTCACAGTGAACAGAAGAGATTTATGTGTCTTCTGTACCATAACCCTATAGATATATGTACCGCACCATATACCATAATGCACATAATCAATAGACATTTATGTACCACCTTTACCATATCATATATATGTATACAAATATAATGTACTGTACTGTACCATGTACTGTAATGTACCATAATACAATAGACATAATGAATATACCAACTTGACCATAATACTATAGATATAATGTACTGTATTATATATTTTAATGTACATAATGCCATATAATAAAATCAGTAAAATTAGTGAGATACATATCTAATCCTTGGACATGTGACCAGTCAGCGTTGGCTTCTCTCGTATACTCACGTAACTGTGAAAACAGTAAAAGCAGCCAGCTGCCATTTATTCACCTTCTTCACCTGATCATGTACAGTCCAGCACCTGTTTACTGTCCTCCTGAGCAAAACATCATCACACATCAGCTACTAACACGTCTGTTTTACCAGTTTTACTAAAATCAGTCAGCTCACAAATACAGGGTTGCCAGATCCCGTAAACCTCCTACTGATTTTGTAACAGAAAGTCACACTACACAAACAGAAACTGTCCCAAAATCTAAGGTGACCCACACATTTCAATGAGCTTTAAAATGTAAATCTTATTCAAATCTTACTTTCTGATTCAATTTCTTCTTTTATTTAGTGCAACAACCCTGCAAACAACCAAAACTGACATTTTACCGATGACTGTATTTTTGCAAACCTGGCAACCCTGCACAAGTGTGACACTTTTTGTTGTTGGTGACAAAGGCAATATGTATACATGTATCAGTGTGTACATGTGAGCCGTTTCAGGGACAGATTGGTTCACATTACAGACAGTCACTTACATTTGTGAATGAGAACCGTCAAGATAGTTAAATCTGATCTGAACAAAAAATCTGATTTAAGCAGCGTGACTTATAATGTGGACGTAGCCTTAATTAAAGTACCATCTTTACTATAATATACATGTTCTGTACAATATACATACGGAAATATACCATAAATCAGTAGACATAATTAATGTACAATTATCTATCATCTTTCTATCGGTAGAGAAGAGGTGGTAGGATTGGGACAATCATACCAGTTTCAGTGATATATCACAACTTGGTTATGTCTATTTTGTAGGACTGGGTCATGAATTGTGTTGTTACTTTAGTATTTGTTTTTATATTTTAATTTCAGAGATTCCATCTCACACAGTTGTAGCCAATGCTGAGATGTAAATGTATTGAAATTGCATTCCACATCATTTCACATCAGAGTGCGCCTCACACTGTTGCCACCTGCTGGTTATATTTGGAACTGCAGTAATGAACAGTACAAACAAACCTGAGTTGATTAAGATTAAGATTAGGTGGGTTTAGGTGCCTTGCTCAAGGGCACTTCAGGCTTGTCCTGTCTGGGGATCAAACCAGTGACCTTCTGGTCACAAGACCAGATCCTTACCACTAGGCCATGGCTGCCCCCATAAGATACCTTATAAGGAAGGTTTTTTTGTATCTGTTAATATTCTAACCCTGTAAAGTGCTGGACCAGCCCTGCTGCTTTGTCATTTTTATGACAGGGAGTCCAATCTTATGCATGAATGGCTGGCATGGCTGCAGGATTTCATTCCAACAAAGTAACAGCACAGGATCAACTGTGTGAAGCCTGAGACACCCCAGGCCTTTGTGGATAAGATCAGACGTCCCTGTTCTATGGGACACAACATAACGATGTGTTTTAACCCTTAAATGTTTTGATCAGTAACGTGACTGTTTCACATTTCTTCCCTTTCTAAGTTCAGTATTATCTCTATAATACATCAGTATATGCCTAATAAAAGCACACTTTCATAGGACTGGTACTGTAATAAGCTCATGTGTGTAACATGATCATCATCACACCCCTATTACCTCCTCAGCTTTGTATATACTCTGGCATTCTCTTGCGTTTAACCATCATGTACCCATGTCTGCAGGTATCAGTCAGAGCCGGATCTCACACTGGCTCCTGCAGCAGGGTTCAGACCTGAGCGAGCAGAAGAAGAGAGCGTTCTACCGCTGGTACCAGCTGGAGAAGACCACGCCTGGTAATGCCCAGCTCCACGTTCACCACTGTTTAACTACCAAACTTAAAATATTTCAAATGTTTGTATTTCTCCAGTGTGAGCAAATAGTGAGCTCCACCCTGCTGCTCACTCCGCACTCCCTCCTCAGATGCTCATATGCATCTACTGTGTACCTCTGCGCTCTCTGGCAGAGTCGTTCGGGAGAAGACTGCAGCCTTGTGTTAGTCTTAGGTTTTATTACTATGATAATTTAACAGTTAAATAGTTCATGATGAAATTAGTTTAGATGTAAATTAATGCATTAACATCTGTCATTAATAAGGCTCGGCCGATACTTTGTTGAGGACCAATACTGATTATTAGTGATCAAAAACAAAGCAAACAATAACTGAATTAGAATATTGTAGAAAAAAATATTTTGTTTTCATAATTTAATTTAAAATGTGTTCAAATCACATATTTCAAGCCTTTTTGGTTGTAATGTTGATGGTAAGTTCAGTACAGAATCCAAAAATGCTCAAAATATTTACATTTTTAACTAAAAACAGCTAAAATGTATAAAGTAGTAGTTTAGTAAATATGCTCCTCAGTGTCTCTAATTATTTATCTTTTGCGGAGACCCCAGTCAATCAGAACCAGACCTCTGCTTATGGCCTGTGTGTTCTTGTATTGTTTGTAGTTTCATGTAGATGTGCTAGTTTAAAAGCTTTTGTTTTAAAATCTGCGTGGTTTATACAGCTGTATGCAAAAGTTTGTGAACCCCTGAGAAAATAAATTCTCTATAGAGAACAAACTTCTGCATGTTTTAATACACAGTTACTGATAATTTGCTGAATTTAACAGATTTAACAAGTTACATCCTGTTCTAATTAATATGGCACATTAAATGTTTTATGTTTTATTTTTAAGTTGTTAAATTCAGTAAATAAATAGAAACATTCACAAACATTGTAGATAAATGCCATATTTGCTTTTATTCCATACAGAGGATGTTAAGACTTGTCACTCAACAGAACATGTAATATAATCAGGGCAGCACAGATGCTTGTGTAGTTGGAGAGCTATAGAATAAAATAAAATGTAAAAAAATTACTAAATAACCTCAGAAAATCATGAAGAATTTCCTTACACTCCTGATCTATAGTTATGTTAAAGTAGCGATAAGTCAGTTTATCACTAAAAAGAAGCAAATAGTAATAAAAATGATTATTAACTGCTTTGTAGCCCCTCAGTGAACCAATTCATGCTCTACAGAAAAGTTTAAAGTTTAAAACAGGTTTAGTACAAAATCTGATACATCCAGGCCAGTAGGTGTCAGTATAATCACCATTTTATAATACTACTACACAAGGGAAAAATTGCCTATTGCTCCTTTAATTATAACATCTCGGGCTTCCCAGTCATGGATTGGACTGAAATTGAGTTTTACTGATCAATTAAGTTTGAAAATTATTTTTAGTCTAATAATAGGCTTTAAAAAATAGAGGTCATAGCACTTACACACACAACTTACATTTATAAGAATGCTGTTTATAGTGTGTTTGTGTTTTTGTAGCTTTTTTCTCTGTTAATGTTTAATTTATATGATTGTTGACAGGTGGAGGAAGCAGTTAATATAAAACTTTTCAACTGGAATAGAGACAGCATTCACTGACAGTTTTTAATAAACGTGCCAATCATAGTCTGAATATATGAATAAAGTCTTTGAGAAGCAAAATAAACAGTCAAATAAACAGCTTTGTGCTCAGTGATGCAGAGGATCAGACAAAATATCAGACTTCAGCTCTGACATCAGCAGTTGGAGATTAAATATGAAAGATACTGACTATACTGCATCGTTGTTTGAGGTCTTAGAGACTCCAGTGGTGTAAAATAAAATTACATTCAAAATTAATAATTTTCCTGCCAAATATTGTGAAGTCATTCTAAATTATTTATTTATTTATTTATTTATTTTAAACAATCCTTTACACTTTGTGAAGTGTCCTTAGGTTTGATAAACGCACTATATAAATTTAACTTATTATTATTATTATTATTATTATTATTATTTTATTTATTTTTTTATTTATTTTTTTATTGGCATTGTACTCAGACAATAAGTGTTAAAATATTAATAACAATATTTCAGGAAGGTGAATAAATATTTAAGTTATCAAATAGATTTATTTTTTGAGATTGGAGGAAAATCTGGAATTTTTTTAATACAATACAATGTTTTGGAATTTTGAGGTCTGATAACTGATTAATTAACAACCAAATGTGTTTGTTACTAATAATTTAAACAAACTATACTAATTTTGTACTGTGGTATTAAATTAATCAGTGGCCATTACCTGGAGCTGCAGAACAAGGCAAATTTCAACAGTGCAAGCTGAAAATAGGACAGAAAATTATCATCTATAATTTTAAAATGTTAATACCAGTCATTTAGTTTTACCATTTATCAGTAAATTATATATTGGCAGCCAGTATATAATGTGTCCTTATTTATTAATTGGGTAAATTAGAATAAATGTACCTATAGTTGTGTATTCTGGCTGGAGTCTATAAGGTGATATTTGGAGCACAATGTCAGTATAAAAGTGATTTTTATGGTTTGTGTTATGGTTTTATGGTTTCCACAAAATTAGGAAAAGTCATGAAGCATCAGGCTGATAAAGGATATTTAACACTAGAAGCATGGAGCACTTCCTTTAATGGCATTGGCCAGAAATGTTCGTTTTATAACTTAGGACCCTTTAAATATTTAAAATAATTTCTGTAAATGCAAATTCACTGTTATGTGTGAAATCTGTCATTAGAGGTGATATTTCTCGCCTGAGATTCTCTTATGTAAATAAAAATATGAGAAGTGTTTGTTTCTAAATTAATAAATAAATAATTAAAAAATGAACATAATCAAATGTTCAAATGACGTGAGTCAGGCTCTGATGTCTCTGGGACCCCAAATATGATGTTTAAGGGTTCTTTCACCCATTTTGGACACATTGTGTTCCATCATCACCAGAAATACAGCAGAAGTGAGCGGTAAGCAGAAGTAAAAAAAAGCTGAAGATGAATAAACAAAAAGGCAATGCTGCATATACTCCACTTTATGGTATCACCTTATGGTTTCGCCACTACAGCTGATTTTTGTATGTGTTTCAGGTGCTACTCTGGCCATGCGTCCTGCACCTGTTGCGCTGGAGGACATTGTGGAGTGGCATCAAACAGGTCCTCCCATCAGCTGCAGCCCCGGCAGCTTCCGTCTACGCCGCGGCAGCCGATTCACGTGGAGGAAAGAGTGCCTGGCTGTGATGGAGAGGTGAGACCAAGCCGATAGAGTAGAACTGCTCTACACAAGTGAAGCTGTCTTAAATCGAATTAAAATGACCAATTTTCCTTATGTTGAGATTGTTTAAATGTTATGAGCTGGTTTTATCCAGATGTTTCAGATTATTAATCTCATTTTTACTTGTTTTATGTCATTTTCATGTTTTTGTTCCACTGGCAGATTATTTTGCCTATTTCAATCATTTCTGAAGCTAAATAATATTATTCTGTTTTTACAGATGCAAAAAAGATGTGCAGATGTAATTAAACTAGAGCTGTCAAACAATAAATTTTTAAAATTGCAGTTAATCTCAGAATTTCATTTAGTTAATTGCAATTAATTAATAACAGACTAGTGGCAGAAATAAGGAGATATTGCCACCTTTATGAGGGAACTGGGTTGGCTTGTTCAGACAGAAGTTTCAATGCTTTTTTACTTAAGACTTTGTACACACTTGCCTTATACTTAAACATGTTTTATTGTGAATGCAACGGAAGCTTGTCTTATGTCTTTAAATCATTCTGTGATGGAGCTCGTTACTCAATCTGCTTGTATAATCAAATTACATTTCTCCATTAAAACCACACCAATTTTATGTTACGTGGTTTAAATAAGAAAATATACTTTATAAATAACAAATAATATATAAAAAATAATAATACATAATACAAAAGAGAATGTAAAGAAATAAACTAATTTATTAAGTGTATTTACATTAAAGATCAGACGATCTTCTTCCGTGACTTTTGGCTTTTTCATCACACTTTCCTAAAGTTCACTTGCAGGATGTCTCACTAAAATCCTGTTTAAAGAGCTTTGTTTCTTCCTCCATTTCAATATTTGTAGAAGATGAGAGAGACATGTTTGTTTAAACAGCAACAAGGCACCACCTCTGCAGTGTCAGCATTGATCTCTGCACTCACGCTTGCTAGTGACTCCTAGTGGTGAATGACAGAAGCTCTCTTGTAAATCGGATCTCAGCAACATAAAGCAAAAAATCTACTGAGCGATGGCTCGTATTTCTGAAAATTTGTAAGTTGGGTCACTCGTAAGTCAAGATTCTACTGTATATGAAATGGTGTTTAAAGCAACTGAAATGTTCAGTAATTCTAAAAATTACTCCTAAAAATTTGCCCCCAAAAAAACAACGATGCTATATGCGGTTAAGTCTCAACATGAACTACGGACGACTCACAGGGCCAAACATAATTTGCATTAACAGCACTGTTTTTTTAAATCACGTTAAATTGCGATTGCGTTAATGCGTTATTGTGTTAACTTCAACAGCCCTAAATAAAACAGCTTCACTACTCATCATTCAACAGACAACAGTAAACAGATCTTAAAATAAGTTTTATATTTGGAAATTAATTTTATAATATTATCATTGGGATATATATATATATATATATATATATAATATTCTTATCAGAAGAAGTAGAAGGGTTACTTTTAATTGAATCCTGTAGGAAAATTCCCGAATTCCCTGTATGTGTGTGTGTCTGTGCACATCAAGGTGCAGAGTGTGTGCAAACCCACACACACACATTAGGGGACATAGAATACACACATAGACATACATACACACACAATAGGGAGCAGTGAGCTCACACATAACAGTAGTCATCTGCTGCAGCACCCAGGGAGCAGCTGAGAATTTGGTGTCTTGCTCAAGGGCACTCTAGGGACTTTTTTTGCCGTTTCAGTTGATCAAACCAATGACCTTCTGGTCTCAAGCACATGTCTGTACCCTTTAGGCCATGGTTGCCTCAATATGAGAAACACTGTGAGAAATAAAATGAGAAATATTAGATATTCTGACTGAGTTCTGCAGTGTGGGAGTGAACTCATGTTCATACTTTCAGTGTAAATCCAAACGCTGGTCCTGGAGTCCAGCACAGCTTCCTCTGACACACATCCTGAAATAAAAGAGACACATTTCTGTTCTTTTCAGACATTATTGAGGAAAGCTGTTTGTGGTAAACGCTCTGCGAGATTCAGTGCTCACACTGCAGTGCTGAGATATGTTATATTACTTTGAAGTGTCATTGGCTTACAGCCTCCTCTCACTGATTTAGTGATTTTCCTCACTTAGCGTGCTTGTGATTGGAAGTCTAGTCATGCATTTATAAATAAACAGGCTTGCATTTATGGGGATGTCCTTAGTTGCTCTGAAAAAATGTCACTTTTTATTTACAAGCCTTATTTAAACTCCATATTAAGGTCTGGCAGTGTTGTAATGCTGATAATTTTTAATACAACTAGTAAATAACTAGTCAAATTGACTGTTCTTGAGCAGGAAAGTCACTTATGGCCGTCTAGGATCAGAGTTAGTTACCCATTATTGAGTTCTGTAGCATTGATTATCTAGTTGAGGAGCTTGAATAGAACCAAAATATGGATAAGAATGGGGTTACTGGAACCCAAATCCCTTTACTGGGGAATTTTAAAAGAGCTTGTGAACTCACAGCCTGGCTCTGCAGTTTAATAATCTCTATGTCCAGACTAACCCAGAGTCCAGTTCTGCTTTGGTATTTTCCCTGCACGATCGAGTTTAGGTGCCACGTCTGAAGTACCAGACTGTGATGGTGAAGAGGGAGCTGAACCATAAAGCAAAGCTCTGAGTATACCAGTCAGTCTGGATTATATCTCCAAATGTTTATGGATACTCCTAATGAATGCATTCAGCTACTGCACCCATTGCAGGCTGTAGGCATTATGTCTAATGCTAAGTGGACTAGAGGGGTATAAAATCCCCCAGCACTGAGCTGTGTAATAAGTGAGCTTGTTCATATAGTGTATGGCCGCATGCTCACCTGTGGTCATGAACACTGGGTAATGATCAGAAGATTACAGATATAAGCTGCAATCCGAGAGGAACTCGGAGTAGAGCCGCTGCTCCTTTTACATTAAGAGGAACAAGTTGTGGTATCTGATAGGGGGTGTGGGCTGTGGCATCCTCAAAAATCATCCATAGACTACAGGGCATCCCCCAGAAGGAGCTAGAGGAGGTGGCAGGGGTAAGAGAAGCCTGGGATCCTCATCATGTTGCACCCTCAACCCTGAAATGACCTAATTGGGCTAGTAGATGCTTTTCCTGCTCTAACACTCTCATATCCACTAATCGAGTCTGAATTGAAAACTGGTGTTTGAGTGTAGGAAATGTAAACGGTGCCCTGCTTTGACTTATAAGATACTTCTATGCTTAACTTGATCGGGACCATGCTGTTGTTTTTCAGCTACTTTAATGAGAATCAATACCCTGATGAGGCCAAGAGGGAGGAAATAGCCAATGCCTGCAATGCAGTTATTCAGAAACCAGGTGAGTCTGCTGTGTAATTTTATATAAGCTGAAAGCTTTTTCGTGATTGCAGACAAATGGCATTGAACTGTAAGTGCTGGAGTTTGCAGTTCCAGACATTCCTGATGAAGTATGCATTGCCTTTGTGTTTAGGAAAGAAGCTTTCTGATCTAGAGCGTGTCACATCTCTGAAAGTCTACAACTGGTTTGCTAACCGGCGGAAGGAGATAAAGAGAAGAGCCAACATAGGTAATGTTGAAGCCCTGCGGGGACGTGGCCTGGCATATTACTTCATTAAGTACACTTACCTTGTATCTACACTCTGTCCATTTTATCAGCTTTACTGACCATACACTTGCACTTTGTAGTGCTACAATTACAGACTGTAGTCCATCTGTTTCTCTTTGTTAGCCTCCTTTCACCCTGTTCTTCAATGATTAGGACCACAGAGTAGGTGTTATTTGGGTGATGGATCACTCTCAGCACTGCAGTGATACTGACGTGGTGGTGGTGTTTTAACTCTTCACCAATGAAGGACTAGAGGATGGTCAACACAAGCTTTGCTGAGCTACTGTCTCTGACTTTACATCTACAAGGTGGACCAACAATTGTCTAATGGACAGTGTCACTGCAGTGCTGAGAATGATCCACCACCCAAATAATAGCTGCCTGTGGTGATCCATTGAAGAACAGTGTGAGAGGATGCTAACAAAGTATACTGAGAAATAAAAAAAAAAATGGACAGTGAGTGTCAATACAAGGTATGTGTACCTAATGAAGAGGCCAAAAAGTGTATATTTCAGTTTATCACAGTGCAAACAGACAGGAAATTAAAAAAATACTTAGAAACAGGCTACTTTCCAGGCTGTCCTGTGTTCCAGTCTGCAGTGATCTCAGATATGTTATGGCGAGGTGTGTGTTTTTTCGAAGAAGCAGCAATCCTGGAGAGCCATGGGATCGATGTGCAGAGCCCAGGGGGACAGTCCAACAGCGACGAGATTGATGGCAACGACTACAGTGAGCCAGCTGCCGAGCAGGGGTTAGGGCCGGTAAGGACTGCGCTTATTATACCTTTAATAGTTGCTCACACTGTTTTATAAACATTCAAGTCTGCTGCAGTCCAGCCTCCATCGATCCGGTGTCATTAATTTCAACATTGATTGGAGAAGACTGCCTTGCCTGAACAGAAATGATTGCAGGTTTAAAGTATTATAGAGCTGTGATTTCGTCTGTTTTTTTAAAAAGAGAGCAGTGGGCAGAGGCTTTGGTTTCAGCAAAGGGGACCTGTCCTCTCCCGTTCAGGTATGCCGGACATGCTTAGAACTGGAATCACAGACAGGCCAGTCAGTTAACATGACATGTATCACTGCATGTCCAGGTATTACACTGACGATATAGTTATAATACAGGCAATTGGGATTCCCCTAACTGCATGAGAACAAATGGATGTTACGCATGTGTTATAACACACATTTAAATGATTATGTGGATCAGTTTGAATGGCAAGATATAGCAACACATGCATGATTAACTTAACTTTAAACCTTTTCCGTCTGCACCACTAGTGCACATTACAGTCTTAGGCCACTAAGAAAATGATACTAAATCTACAGAAATGTGAATATTGTGAAAAAGTTCATTTGTGTTCATAATTTAGTTCAAAAAAGTAAACATATTTTATATTCATTAAATGTTAACCCTCTGGAGTCATATTATTCAACATATTAATGAAATTCCACAAAGACACTTATTTATATATAAGTATATATAATAACTGCGAGATTGTATCCTAGAAACAAAACTAAACATACCCCGGAAACCTTAAAGGGTTTACTTTTCAAATATGTATAGCTTGAATTGAAATATATTTTTAGATTCTTGTGAGAAGAGCTTAAATAATAGAGACACATTTGTGAGAGCGACTCAGACAGCTGCGCATATTTTCCTGTCAAAAGATCCGCTCTGTTATTCATATGATAATGACATAGTAATTCTGTACATTCTATTGGTGGGTTCCAGCAGCCTGGAATCTGTGGAATGTTGATTCAACAAAGACATCTCACCTGAGCTGATCCTGAACAAAAGATCTCTCACCTCACACTCATAAATATTCAGTGTAGGGTTAGTCACTAAGGAAAACGGAGTGTCACCTCACATTAGTTAAGGGTTTAGAAATAAAACCACATACAATTTCCAAAAACTGTAATGAGCAGTGTGTAGCCAGCACCTCTGTTTATTCAGTTCTGAGCTCAAATGTCTTTGCTAGAAATGTTTAGAGTGTGTTTTTTCACAATACATCAGCATATCTGAAAATATGTTTTTGGAAAGTCTAAGTTTAGAGCAGATTTAATCAAAATATAGATTTATTACACTCTTACTGTTTTGACATTGTTGTTGCTGAGTTTGTGCTAAACAAAAGCCTGTGTAATACTTTAGGGGAAAATATTTTTAGATGAATGTAATTTGTCAAATGTCATTTGAGATTGTAGATTTCTGATTGCCATAAGCTATAAGCCAAACTGACTAATAGTAAAATTAAAAAGGCATCAAATGTTATTTTACATGTAATGAATATAAAATATAAATGTATTGTATTTTCCTAAATTTTGGAGACGGTGAACTTTTTCAGAATAGTTTAATTATTTGATATGTTACTGTTACTGTAAAAGTTATTTATCTGGGTGGTATGAATTTGCTTGGGAAAAAAAATTAAGTACAAATAAATATTGATACAGTAAATTGGGAATTTAATTTGTTTTAGCTGCTGGCTTAATCAATCCTAAATTTGTCCTTGACACAGGCCTCTATTTGTAGCTACCATTTCATATCTGATTTGTATTGTTAATCAATACTTCATTATGTACTGGCACTGAAATGTAACAAATCTATGCAATGTCTTTCACTTTTTACTGTATTTATGCTTTGGATTTGTATTAATGTTACTGTATTCATTTTTTGTACTTATTCTAATGTAATGAAGAACTTTCACAAGCAAAAATGCACTTGCTGCCCAGATACAAAGCAGTTGCTGTTTAAGGCTTTGCCCAGTAATCTAGTCTAAACTACATTAATGGACAAAAAACGCATACTATTATTATGTGCTAGGCTAATTATCACAGTTTAGTGCTTTCTGCCTCTGCTCACCAGACAGTGGGTCATTTTTGAATGGAGTGATCTAAAAAAGCCGTTCTTGCAGTTGTAGGTGCCCACTCTGCTTCCCGGGTGGTTGGCAGCCTGGCCGGGTCTGGGTATGGGCCCAGGCAGGGCGGGGCCTCCCAAGGGGGCAGGGCCATCTGGGCAGTGAGGTTGAGCAGCAGGCGGAGGGCTCCAGACTGACTGCTGACTCCTGTTCCTCCTCCCCCCAGGATGACAGCACAGGCCCCAGCGAGCACCAGGACCCCATCACCCTGGCTGTGGAAATGGCAGCGGTCAACCACACCATTTTGGCACTGGCCCAGCAGGGCAGGGGCAGCACCGACATCAAGGCAGAGGTGCTCGACGACGACTGAGGACCTTCTAACATGCACACATACACATGCATACATATAGTGCGGTGCAAAAGATTTAAGCCACCTGAGAAAATACCAGTGTAAGCTTTCAACCTAGGCACACAATGCCAATGATATGAAGCACCAACGCTACAAACCGGATTCCAAAAAAGTTGGAACACTAAACTAATTGTGAATAAAATCTGAATGCAATGATGTGGAGGTGCCAACATCTAATATTTTATTCAGAATAGAACACAAATCACAGATCAA
>BRDA01002976.1:30001-52158 GCA_036984385.1 Crenuchus spilurus | reverse complement strand
AAAGATAGTGCAGCAATACCAGAATGGTGTTACCCAGCGTAAAATAGCAAAGACTTTTAAGTTATCATCATCAACTGTGCATAACATCATCAAAAGATTCAGAGAATCTGGAACAAGCGCTGTGTGTAAGGGTCAAGGCCGTAAAACTCTACTGGATGCTCGTGATCTCCGGGCCCTTAAACGTCACTGCACCTCAAACAGGAATGCCACTGTCAAGGAAATAACAGAATGGTCTCAGGATTACTTCCAGAAAGCATTGTCAGTGAACACAATCCACCGTGCCATCCGCCGTTGCCAGCTGAAACTTTACAGTGCAAAGACGAAGCCATTTCTAAGCAAGCTCCACAAGCTCAGACGTTTGCACTGGGCCAGGGGTCTTGTAAATGGAGTGTGGCAAAATGGAAGACTGTTCTGTGGTCAGAATCACCAGAATCGCTTTATTTGTATATTCAACAAATAATGAGACATTTCAAGCCTTTTTAACTTTATAGCATTTTTTATACTGTTTGAATAGTATTTTACTCAAAATTAAATATTCTAGTTGAGATACTGGATTTCTGATTTTCATGAGCTGTAAGTCATGCTGGTCAACAGTAAGACAAAAATAAAAAAGACTGGAAATGTCACTTTACATGCAACAAATTAAAAGTATGACTTTTCCACAATATTGGTTGTGACTGATGTGTAGTTTTGATGTTAAAAATGCAAAAAAGGACATGTTGCTAAGGCTATCATAGTAATAACCTGAGCAGAACTGACCAGTTATTTTTCATAGTCACATGTTTATTCTGTAATTAATAGACTGAATTAAATGAGCAATGTTTGTTGAGCTTAAGGTCAGAGCTAGGACAGCTAAGAAGCAGTACAGCTATTGAGTCTGGCCACATTAGGTTTTGTAATATAGCAGCTGCATATATTGAAGACATTGTTTCAGTAATTTATAAGGCAATTCTTTCTTAGGTAAAATTCATGACAATGACAGCTTTGTGTTACATTTGACCTCCTGCATGCCTGGAAATACCCAGATTCCAGTCTAGGCCTAATTTTCTTTAAAGTTACTTGCAATAAATACTTGTACTGCTCTGAAATGTTTCTGTTCTCTGTAAACCTGACTTCTGATCCATTGGCAAGTTTGTGTGGGCGTAGTTCTACAGCCACACATCACCCTGCCTGAACCTCACACAGGACCTAGTCTTCAGGGCATGGATTAGCCCAGTGAGATAGCACATGAAAACGACAGAGAAAGAAAAATGTGAAAGGAAAAGGACTAAGAGGAAGAGAAAGAGGAGACGTCCAGAGACGGAAGCCTCGAGGGTCCATTGCACACAGCTTCTCACTTATACCTTCCTGTGTGAGCGTCCTCCATGCACACAAAGCCCAATCTTATCTGACATAACGTGCTGCACGCAGCCCCCAGCCATCTTTTTGCTGCTTTGCTGCTGCTAAAAATAGTGCATAAACACACACACACACACAGCCCTCCAACTCACTGGGGTGTGTGGATGTGCATGGCGAGCCAAGACATGTTTCCAGTAGACTGCGCCTTGCTTTGGCTTGCTTTTACAGCAAGTTAAATGTTCTGCTAGTTTGTTAGTGGATTGGTGAACATTGCAAGGTGTTGAGTATTTTTTTTCTCAGGGAGGAGAGAGGCAGGTTTGCCTGAGTGACTAAGTCCACTACAAAAAATGAAGCTCAACAGATTGTCCAGTAAATCTGTTGGGTTTCAGTAAATACAGTGGTATGAAAAAGTTTTGACACCCCTGATAATTTTCATGATTTTCCTTTATAAATCATTGGTTGTTCGGATCAGCAATTTCAGTTAAATATATCATATAGCAGATGAACACAATGATATTTGAGAAGTGAAGTGAAGTTTATAGGATTTACAGAAAGTGTGCAATAATTATTTAAACAAAATTAGGCAGATGCATACATTTGGGCACCTTTGTATTTTAATTGATTTGCACTTTAGCACTAATTATTGGAACATAAAATTTGTTTGGTAAGCTCATTGACTCTTGACCTACATACACAGATGAATCCAATTATGAGAAAGGGTTAAGGTGGCCAATTGCAAGTTTTTTCTCCTCTGCATCTTCTCTGAAGAGTGGCAACATGGGAACCTCAAACCAAGTCTCAAATGACCTGGAAACAAAGATTGGTTTAGGGGAAGGATACAAAAAGTTATCTTAGAGATTTCAGAGGTCAGTTTTTACTGTGAGGAACATAGTGAAGAAATGGAAGACCACAGGCACAGTTTTAGTTAAGGCCTGAAGTGGCAGGCCAAGAAAAATCTCAGATAGGCAAAGGCAAAGGATGGTGGGAACCATCATAGTCAACCCACAGACCAGCTCCAAAGACCTACAACATCATGTTGCTGCAGATGGTGTCACTGTGCATTCTTCAACTATTCATAACACTTTGAACAAGGAGGGACTGCGCACACGACACAGAGTCGCTTGAGGTATGCTAAAGCACAATTGGACAAGCCAGCTTCATTTGGGAATAAGGTGCTGTGGACTGATGAAACTAAAATTGAGTTATTTGGACATAAACAAGGGGTGGTATGCATGGCAGAAATAGAACACAGCATTCCAAGACAAACTCTTGCTACCCACAGTCAAATTTGGTGGCGGTTCCATCATGCTGTGAGGCTGTGTGGGCAGTGCAGGTACTGGGAATCTTGTTAAAGTTGAGGGTTGCATGGATTCCAGTCATTATCAGCAGATTCTTGAGAACAATGTTAAAAAATCAGTGACAAAGTTAAAGTTGCGCTGGGGCTGGATACCTCAACAAGACAACGACCCTAAACACGGCTCAAAATCTAAGGCATTTATACAGAAGAACAAGTACAACATTCTGGAATGGCCATCTCAGTCCCCAGACCTGAATATAACTGAAAATCTGTGGTGTGATTTAAAGTGGGCTGTCCATGCTTGGAAACCCAAAATACTTTCAACTAGAATCCAGACTCTCATTGGAAGCTATGTGATGCATTTAGAGGCTGTTATTTCTGCAAAAGGAGGATCTACTAAATATTGATATTTTTCTGTTGGGATACCCAAATTTATGCACCCTTCCTAATTTTGTTTAAATAATTATTGCACACTTTCTGTAAATCCTATAAACTTCATTTCACTTCTCAAATATCACTGTGTTCATCTGCTATATGATATATTTAACTAAAATTGTTGATCCAAGCAACCAATGATTTATAAAGGAAAATCATGAAAATTATCAGGGGTACCCAAACTTTTTCATACCACTGTAACTGGGTTTCAGTAAATAACAGGCTAAACATTGTTTTTTCCACTCAATTTGGCATCAGCCAATGAAAACTCTTATCCATATGATGAAGTCTTCCCTTCAAAGTTATGAAGGCATCAACTGTATTTCAGTAAATCTTGAGGCATGATACACCGTGGAAATGAACTAATGAGGCTGCTTAACTTACAGAGTGAAACATATGAAGTGCAAGTATTAATTAGTAATAGTCTAGTTCCTTTAGTTACACAACTGTTATTCTGCACTTTATCTGTCTAGCTTTATTCTATCTGTCTATCTGTCTGTCTGTCTGTCTGTCTGTCTGTCTGTCTGTATCTACCTGTCTGTCTGCCTCTGTCTCTATTTATCTGTCCATCTCTGTCTGTCTATTTGTCTGTCCATCTCTGTCTGTCTATTTGTCTGTCTGTCCATTTCTGTTTATCTGTCTGTGTGGCTATCTGTTAGTCTATTTGTCTGTCAGTCTTTCTATCTAACCATCTGTCTGTCTATCTGTCTGTCTGTGTGTATCTGATTCTGTCTGTCTATCTGTCTGTTTCTCTATGCATCTTTTAGTCTATGTCCTCATTTCACACTTGAATGTGTGGATATAATTAATTTAAGTTTATATAATGATTCATGTATTTTTGAGTGTACAAATTGTTTGGATTATACTTTGAGAGATTTATGTATGTCTTTGTGTGTGTGTATGTGTGTGTGTGTGTGAGAGAGAGAGAGAGAAAGAGAGAGAGAGAGGAGTGAGTGAGTGTGAGACTCTCATTAGGGACTGATAGTGTTGATCAGTGACAGTCCAGTGGCTTTTCCCAATGCTTCAGCACACACAAACAGATGAGACCAGAGCTCAGCAGTAGAGCAGGAGTGTGTGTGTGTGTGTGTGTGTGTGTGTGTGTGTCTGTGTGGATGTGGAGGAGAAAGAGAATTAGAGAGATCTGATGCTGTTAGTTCTGGCTTAAATACAGTACCTTTATGGTTGGGTGGTTTAAATGAATAAAAGAGGTGAATATTTGTTATGTAATTGCTTGAACAAAATGTCCTCTCTTACCTCACACACAATACAATACTGTTTTAGTCCTGAGCTAAACCTGTGATGTCACAGCTTTATGAAGAATTTATGACCGTGATTAGCAGATGTTTTATATCTAAACATGACTGCAGTAAGTATTCAAGCTAAAAAAGCTGAAACTGGATATTTTGTTTTTGTATTAATACATAATTAGTTCTTAATAATAAAATAGAGTGTATCATGTTATATAGAACTCTGCCACCATCATGGCACAATGAAGCCCAAAATCTGATATTCAATTAATTTATTCAGTTTGTCATCGTTTAAAACAACAACACCAACAATGTATAAGTGGTGGTGACGATGTCAGCCGTTTTGCACTCCCCCATGACAATCTTGCAGAAACATTCTTGTTACATTTTTTTTTTTATTGAGACATCACAGCATCCCAGAAAGATCAGAGAAAAAAGAACATTTACAACTAGAGCGAAAAAGCAAAAAACTCCCATCATAAAGGCATTCAACACTTTGATGCACAGGAAAATAAAAAAAAATGAACACAAATAAAAGTACATACTGCAGAAAATCAGTTGCGACATATCTGTCCACAGCAGTCTGATGCTTTTAGTTTGGCACATATTTTTCCAAAGAAAAGACAAAGAAAGAAAATGAAAAAATCATTAAGGGAGGTGTGAGAGAAAAAAAGTGACAGTGCATGTCTGCTAACTACCAGTGAATAAAAGCCTTCAATAATTATTACCAAATGAATATCTGTCCCATGATTGCATGGGTGTGTTCAAAAGCACACGTACAACTGAACTCAGTGGGAAAATATTTAATACTGGCACCTCAGTACTGTTATTAGTTAAGCTTTGTAAACATGTTATAAAGTCAGCAAAGGCCAGCAGCTACAGTATCTCTTGTTGACAGTTCAAACATCTGATTTCTGTTGTCTTTTTGATGCTGTATGTCCATGTTGAGCATTAAAGGGAATCCCACCAAAATTTTCAATGACTAAAATGTAAACAAGTCATTCAGGAATGATTACAGATACCAGATGTGTGAGAAATTGTGTTCATGGTAATGTTATCTCAGATCTGTCTGTATTTGTATTGTGGACATCATGACCCTGGATGCCGCCGCAAATCCAAGCCTACAGTGCAGTCTGAATGACTTTGTTTACATTGTAGTGGTGGAAATATGTAGACCTTTAAACTGTGGAATTCCACTTTAATGGAGAAACGGTAAAGGTAATAAAACATGGTAAATGATGGATATACATAAGTGTGCCATACATAATGTTTTTAAATGAAGCCAAATCATATGCTTAGCTCTATATTGAGCATATATAATTACACAAGAGAAGTATTAATTGAGAGGAAATTGTATTTCCTTTGATCTTATTGGCATCAAGGTATGTCCAGTGTGGTCAGCACAGTGTACTCTTGGAGGACCTCCACCCCCTCCAACTCACAATAAAAAGAAAACAAAAAACAGCTTCTGTGCTTTTTCCTAAGTAATCGGTTCCATTTTGTCCACTATGAATGGATGAATGGACTGATGTGTAGGCTAACATGAAGGAGTCCTGCCTCATGAATGGCTGCTTATGGTCATTTTCTCCCAAAACTCAGAATGACTCCAAAACCTACAAAGCAAACTGTTCTATATGCAGTAAAACCCCTCTAAATACTGTTCACCTGCCCCCAGAGCCAAGGCCAACCCACATCAATGAGTACATGTCCTTTCAAACCCTCACACACACACACACACACACACCAATGATTCGTTCTCTTGCTCTCATTTCAGTGATAGATGTCATCCACAGTGTGCTACACTGTCCAAAATAAGGGTTCCTAAATGGTTCTTGGCTTTAATGTACAGTTCTAGGAAAACCTTAGTGTTATAGAACCATTGCATTATGTGGAAGTTCTTAAAACTTTACAAAAGTTCTTCACACTCGCACATTTCATTTACAAAAAAGTTTTTTTAAAGAACCATCCATTAAAAGGTTCTTGAGCGAACCAAAAGTGGTTCTTCTATGGCATCACTCCAAAGAACTCTTTTTTTGACACCTTCATTTAAAGAGTGTATGATAAGGTAACTCATACCATGAGCTGGAATGCGATCTAATTTTTCACTTTGGAAACAAAAATGATCTAGTCACACTTTACAGTAAGGGTCACAAATAATTAATAACAGTACTTAAGACTATGTTAAGCATTACTAAATGACTGGGCAAGTTTAGGGACAATCTGTAGGACAGTTTGCCATTTTTAGCAGTAGCTGTGATATTTAGACTTTAAGGAGTAAAGTTCTTATTAAAGAATTTAAAGACGCTAATAAATAGACTCTGGAACAGCCTTCCATTGGAAATTCGGTCTGCCCCCTCTGGTTCAATTTTAAAACAAGGCTAAAAACTTAGTTTTATTGTTTGGCTTTTAATTTGTCATGTGTGTGATTTTTTGATGTAGTGATGTGAATGTTTTATGTGTACAGCACTTAGCTGTTAAATGTGCTCTATAAATAAAAATTACTTACTATAAGTGAAGTTGTACACGAGTATCATCAATAAATGGTTAATTAGAGCTTAGTTCATGTTGTCTTAAATGTTAAGTCTCATTAATATTTAGAAACTGTTTCTTATCATTAAGTAAACAGCATTTGAGACATGATCTGTCCGCTTAATAAAGTTTAATACAGTCTTAAGTACTTTGTACTCTTAATAGATGTAGCTTTATTGTAAAGTGTTATCAATAACTTGAAAAGGCCTGTTATTGATATTAAAGACCAGTATTCAGTCTTATATCTTTAAAAACTGAAGAACATCCTCTCCCACTGAGGATTTTTGTTTTGTCCTTTTCTTTCTTTTTTTTTAGTATAAACTCATGAAAATGGCATTGGTTCTCAGACCAAGTCCTAGATGGCCTGACACTGCAGGGGGTCTTCTCCAGGCTTTGGGTTGAGAGCCACTCTTGACTGCATAAACCCTCAAAGAAAGAATGAACTTAAAAGGCATGAAATTATAAACAAAAAACAAGTATGTTCATTCATACATTAGCAAGGAAACAGAGTTGCATTTATAAGTCTTTGATGATGAAAGAGAGAGAGAGAGAGAGAGAGAGAGATTGAGAGAAAGGAGAAGGTGTAGATTGTAGGGATTTCTCAGGCATTTTGCCAGGTCATTGCTTCTGTTTTCCAGGCCTTTCACAACTTGGTCTATACCCCTCTTCTCTCTTTTGCTTTTTCTTTTCATCCATTGTAATCCTATACCCTTCACACCTCCTGATCTCCTGATCGTCCATCTTGCCCTCTTCTCCGGTGCAGGGTGCTGAGGGCTGTTTGAGGCTGAAGGGTGGGGCCTCTGATGGATGGAGGGTAAAGCACCATATGGAGGAATTAATTTCACTCGTCAGCTTGCTGTCCTTGTTCAAATCAACCTGGAAAAAAGTTGTCCAACCTCGAAGCTGCACAGTGCTAACCAGACCCGCCCGCAAGGTTTTAGTGCAGTGTGTGTGTGCTGTCCTTTTTTAAACCAGCAAAGAAACGATTCCCAGCATCGATGAAAAACACTTCCTTGTGGAGCGCATGGAAAGTCTCTGTACAAGCAAAGCTCTACCCAAGGAGCACGAAAGGGGTATCGTGTGAAGGAATGCGAAGAGAATTACAACTTAGGAAACCAACATTGAGCAGAAAATGAAAAGCTTTTACTGGCAATATAAACACATGTGGAATATAAACATCTATATAGAATAAGTGTTGTATAAGTGCACAGTTAGCCTGTAAGATCTCCATTTCTGCTTGAAGACCCAACGAAGGGTTGCTGTGACTAGTAAACCAGTTTGTAGTACTGCAACTTTCAATGCTTTCAGATAACAACTCGGCCACTGAAACGTACTGCATGTACATTTGTTACGCTCTCAGGAAACCCAGAGCTAAGGGCTGTTTTGGCAATTTCGAACCTGCCTTTAACCACCAAGCTGGCATCAGCCAGATCCTTTTAGAGAAACTGACAGTAAATCTGTCATTTCGTTCTAATCAATCACATGACTGCACAGATGTGACCCAAAAAGGACTGACGTTCCAGCGCTAGCTAACATTTTTCCCTTCTTGTAGAATGTGACAAATCCCACGTAAGATGGTGATCATTCCGGATTGTAGCTGTTGCATTTATGATGGCCTGAATTGAGACTAGTGCAGAGCTTAAGACTTCTTCTGTAACTAAAAACACTCATTTGTCTTTATACTGGTTGCTGAAAAGGGGTTTATTCATAGCACAACATGCAAATTATATTTCAGCCTAATGTGAGTTTAGAAGCCAACACTGAGATGAATCTTCCATCTACTTGCTTTTCCTCTAAGCCCTATAGGTGCTCCTAGAGATCCTTTGTTGACCCCTTATGGTCAGCTTTGTTGTGCTGTGCCATTGTACAGTTTCAGTGATGCTTGACTTGTAGGGTCTGGGAAATTTCAACTTATCAGTGCTCCACACGTCAGGCCTGAGTAAAATGCAGCATGCAGGGCTTTTCCTCAAGACAAAATGATTGAAAACAAAGAAACAAACAAACAAAACAAAACCCCAAACAAATCAAACAAATGTAACAGGATCATAACAAGCAAGAATAAATAACCAGTCATAGTAACCAGAATGCTAAAATTGTAGTTTTGCTAGCCATTGTTTGTAATCAACATCTCCCCCGACTGTTCTTCAAAAAGGCTAAATTGAAAAAAAAAGTATAAGGAAAGAAACGGAATCAAATGAAGCTCTGATTGGAAAGGTCCATGCCAAAAGAAATTTTCTTATGGTGTTTAACCTTCAGCTTCCTCACGGTGTGGAGCTATAAACTCTGACCATTGGTAGTTCAGCTCTGATCAAGAGATAAAGATGATAGTTTTGATAAATCCACTCCAGGGTGTAGAGGAATATAGTTTGGGTCAATAAATGTGTCATGTCTGTACCCTGTCTCCATAAAAATCTATTTACAAATGAACTACTTCTGTTCTCTTGTACTAGTCTCTTGTTGCTGACCACTTGTACAAAGGAGGGAGTTCAAAATCTTCCAGAAAAAAAGACGGTCTTCAAAATTACATCTTGTGCTGTACAAAATTGTTCTCCTTTTTTCCATTTTATTAGATTTTTGGCTTTGAATTTTTTAATCTTCATCTGTGTCTCCATTAGCACCCAAGCACTTATACATATGCATTAATTCATAATCATGTATTTCTTAAAGCTAGAAATTATTATTTTCTCCCATTTTAGATAAAATATGTAAATTTGAACATAGTACCGCTGTTGCAAGCATAATCATCACCGTAACATTTTTGTCATAATAATAATAATAATAATAATAATAATAATAATAATAATAATAATAATGTGTAAGTTTCATCACTTTCCCAGAGTTGTTGGTTTTTGTAAAGCTGTTTTTTGTCTTGATTTTGAATTCTTTTTAAACACGTGAATGTAGAGTAGGTTCTCTTCTTGCAGTGTGCTCCTGGTCAGTCCTATATTACAAAGAGCTGAGCTAGCAGCTTCCTAACTGAGGTCAGAGACGCAGACCTGAGAGGAGTAGGAGAGAAGCATTTGGGTAAGGGAGACGAAGAAGGGTGAGAAGAAAGGAGGAGGAGGAGGTGGCATCTCTTCAGTGGAACCGCTGCACTCCGAAACGTGGATCCTTTGTGTCACGGATCTCAATCTAGAGAGAGAGAGAGAGAGAGAGAGAGAATAGAGACACCAAGAGGAAGAAGGAGAGAGGGTAAGTGGGAGAGATGTGAGGGAATGAGAGAAAAAAAGAGCAAGAGAGAGAAGGAAATAGGTGGAAGGGAAGAGGGAGAGAGAAGGAGAGGAAGAGAAGGAGATAGAAACAGATGGACGGAGGGAGAGAAATAAGAAAAAAGACGAAGAGAGGGAGAGGAGATACAGACAGATGGTGGGAGGGAGAGAGAAAGAGGGAAAAGACAGAGCAAAAAGATAAGGAGATAGAAGCAGGTGAAAGGAGGGAGGGAGAGAGAAAGGAAAAAGAGAGAGAAAAGGAGTGAGATAGAGACAGATGGAGGGAGGGAGACAATAGATGAAAGGTGAGACAAGGAGGGGAGTGGGAGAAGAAAAGCGAGAGAGGGAGAGAAAGAAGTGGAGAGAGAGAGAGAGAGAGAGAATCAACAGGCAGGAAGTTTGTAAAGACCAAGATGAACTAATACAGTCAGGCAGTATTTCAGCAACCTGATCTGTGCACACATCCCCCTCAATTTGAAAGGAGTAGTTCACTCAAAAATCATGTTTTCACTGTTTCCTCTGTCCCAAATCACACTGTTCTTCCACGTTTAATGTGCTTATCAAATAGACTTGCTTATGTGAGCTTTGATGCTGTATGACAATCTGGACAAATGGACAAGTGTACAAACAGAACTTGGACTACATGATTGCTGCCACCGTTGCCTATACATTGTTAAAATGTATAGAAAACAGACACATATAACATATGCAAGTCTATTTGAGATTATTTAACAATACGACACGACCATGCCTAAAGTTTCAATTACATGGCATTACTTGGTACAGACTAAAGAATCAATCTTCGGACTTCTGACATGCGTTGGTTGACTCCTCTTGGTGTAAGAAGAAAACTCTGAAATCACTGAACTATTCCTTTAAACAGAGTGAATGTGGAGGCTGGTGATCAAAGTCTTCTCTTGCTGCTGATCTGGATCAATGCTCCAAAAATCTGTATATGTACAGAGCAGCAATACTCAATATAATCCATAATCAATCAGCATTAAGGGATGCCTTCTACCACCCAGTCATAACACCACACTTGTGACACCAGACAGGAGGTCTAATGGCCAGCACTAATTAGCTGACCACTGTAGTGAAGTCTTCATCCAGTAAGTCCACAGAGAAAGAACAGAATGCAGGGGCAGGTGAAGACAAAAGGATGCAGGTTTTGTATTGGATCAGATTTTTGGGGGGCATAATCAGGGTCAGTAGAAAGTTGCAGGGGAAGAGTACAGCTAGATTAAAATCAAGGACATTCAGGGCAACACACAACCTCCATCTATTATGCTGACCTGCATTACCTGCTCTTTGAGTTTATATTTATTGTTTTAAAACAGTGTTATTTTTTCAGAGCAAAGCACAATACTGTCCATCATATTTTTTCTTCACCCTTTTCTCTTCCTCCAAGGCTGACTGTGTGTGTATGTGTATTTGTGTTCACAGCTTAGGAGATATTTCACAAAGCAGAATTTCAGATAACTTAATCAGATAACTTCAGTGAATGTTCTTGCATTTTCACTCTAATCTCTATCAGTTTCATCTCATGCAGGATTTGTTCCATTTACTTAGAAAAGGGCAGAAAACCTCTTGACTCAACGCTTAATAGGAGGCATCAGGCAGTCACTGAAAATCATAAATAAACATTTAAAACATCATCACTGTCTTATGAAAACCATGGATTCCCAACGTGGTAGCTTTACTGGAGAAGACTTTTAATATAATCTAAAGTAAAGAGATTTTATTCTAAGGATTTTCAGGTTTCGTTACTAGTATGTTCTTCATGAAATGTTTCCATAACATAAAGTTTATTCAAAAAATGGCGGTACATGGTTTACATGGGAAAGTGATGATGAAATTAAAATCTGCAAACTCAAAACTACAGTCAGTAAATTCTAATAACACTGTCTGCAGGATGAGACAGTCAACATTGTTTCAACACACCACATTTACTGTTTAGTAGTGTAGCTGTGAGGGGCCTGAGGGGGTCTTGACCCCATCACTTTAAAGTCAGACCACTTTTTCCACCAAATAACTGTGATGTGGCATGTTTTTATCAACCCATTTAATCCCACCAGTCACAACTGAGACTCTGAACAGTAACCTATATATGAAAGTGCATAGATTTTTGATTTCTTGCAATTTTTTCTTTTTATGTAATTGATCACATGACTGGAGCCATTTACTTCAATCTTTCATCTGAGAAAGAGATGATATTTTAATGAGATTGCACTGCCCTCACAGGACTATGATGGGAATAATCATAATTATGGCTCATATTTACTATTGCACTTTTTTTCCCTATGGCTTTGAAGTTCTGAACTCACTGGTGAAGCTTTTGTTGACTCTGTAATTTTCTAGCAGTCACAACTGTGAGCTACAATTACATTTACAATTTCGTACATTCTCGTCATTACTGAAATATTTTCTGAAATGTTTGTGCCATGAGTCTATCCAAGGATAAAAGCCCCAGGGCAGCAGTGATATTTGTGTCATCATGAGGAGCTCATCTGTGTATGTTTTTTTGTGTCTTTGCCCATTTTTTCAAGCTCAGCAACCTGATTTGCCCCTCGAATCTCTCTCCAGCATCTAAACAGCTGCTTTCATATACACATCCTCTGACTAGCACTTCCTCTTCTTCACTCTGCCTCACCCACTTATAATCACTCTCTCTCTCTCTCTCTCTCTCTCACTCACACACACACACACACACACACACAACACACAAGCACGCACAGATGCACAGACTTAGCTCTTCTGTCCTCATGGATATCCAGTCTCTCTCTTGCTCCCTCTTAAGTGAGATAGATAAAGTAATATTGAAAGAGAGCAGTGATCCATTTGAGAAGTGGCATTGCTCTCTACTGCCTTTTCAGGAAAATGCTTTTAAACTAACAGTGTTAGCTCTTAACTCTAACTCTAATGTTTCTTTCTCACATTCCTGCATACAGTGTATCTTACATGCACCCTGAGCCTGTCGTCCTATCATCCTACCACCACAGCCCTCTTTCATTTAAAAACCTTACTTTGGTGAAAAATCAAATTTACACAATATCCCAAGTTAATCTGATCAGATGTGTTTAGTGTCTGGAGTGTATTTGTTCCAACTTGCACTGAGGCTATCAAATAATGGAGTCTTATAGGAATCAATAGCATTGTGGAAAATGTCTGAAATATTACACACAATCTAAAATAGAGTTGTTAAGTACTCTCAAATATAGTTTCTTATGTAGTATGTCATACTGTAATCTACAAAAGTTGAACAACGTAAACACAGAATTCAGGCTAGTACTGTCACCTGCTATTTTTTCAAAAGACCGTTTTGGTCCCCTGTAGTTTTTACCATCCAAAAACAATATTACCCTATATTAAATGGAGACGAGTCAAGCACTAGAACTAAGTGGAAAATGACCGCTCAAGCTGAAGTGTTTCACTTTAGACCACCCACAAGCTTATCGATTGGCTCTGCTGTTTCTTGCTAATATGTGATTGGTTGTCCTCGATGTCACTCAATCTGGATGTAAATTGGTGTTTTGCAGGTTAGTTGGACAGGAATCCGTGTTCACCTGCCTTTGTTGTTAACACTTGGGACGCTTGAGTCTGTTACTGTGTTTGTAAGCTTTGAATGAGTTGATTAAGTTGAAATGTTAATAGTTAACCCTTCTGTGGTCTTTCGGTCAATTGGCGTGTGTTAACTGCTTATTTTTACTCAAAAATTAGATACAATTTTATGTGAATGAGGTCTATTGACCATACATTCCAAAAATAAGTGCAAAATTGGTGGTAATGAGTTGGAGTGAAGTTGACTAACAAGGTGAAACACAGAACTGGGTGATAATTTTATGCTACATTCTTCACAACCAGTCAAACCACAAAGGGAACAGTGAACTTAAAAGTAACAATAGAAAACTACAAGAACTACTAGAAAATACAGTGAACTGAAAGAGTATGAGTTTTATTACATTTTCCATTTTTATTTTTTAATTTTATTAATAATTAAAATTAATATTAATTTACTTATTAAATTAATAGTTGTTATTTGTATATTATTAATAGTAACTAATCATTATTAATAAAATATTATATTTTAATACAATTATATTAATATTTATTAATAATTAATAATAATTTAATTTATGTTCAAGCTCCCACCCATTCTCGTACTCAAGCCAGATTTGTCAACCACCCCACACCTCTGAAATCAAAATTTCGTCACTGTGAGTGAGCCACATCTGACATTTGAAGTTTTAGAACTCTGTATGTGCTCAAAATATATATTTTATCAAATAGCAAGCTTACTATATAAAGGTGTCACAAAAGACATACATACGCCTCTGTTACCATACTAAGGTCTGAAAGAGGTTTACTGTTTGTCTGGCCTTATAGTTTAATAATAGCAGCAGCACTTTCAGATGACTCATTGAGAAGCTCTGGCCAATTTAATGAAAACCGGATTACATGAACACAAATCAATTTGAGAGGGTTATGGGAGTGAGCGTGGACTGCAGTAACACAGAGGGAGATTACACCAGCAATAATCTGCTGTAACAGTATTAATGACCTGCTTATGACACCTGTAACTGAATGCTGTTAGGTATTAAACTTGGCAAGGCCAGTCTGTTGCACAACCAAAGGGTGACTAGTTCTAGCACTATTTGCTTTAAAGGAAGAAAAAAGAGTGTCAGGAAAAGAGAAACATACGGTGGAGCGCTGTGATGCCACCTGGTCCACCCCTCCCCATCCACTCTCATGCTCCATGTGTTTATGGAGACTTTGGGCCAGGTGCCCAGGAACTGTTTCTATGCCTTGCATGAGATCATTATGAGTTGGCTTAAGATGAACAGTCTAAAGATATTAATTACCCAAGTCTGGCTAAGTGTAGAGGACAGCTCCACTGTCCTTACCTGGGATTCATTAAAGGAGCAATCTGCCAAAAAGCACAGGAAGGTGATCTTTGTTTGCTTCCTGATGATAGTTTGGAGGAATTTAGCCAACTGAAGCAAGCTAACCAATGTATCTGATAATATCACAAAGTAAAAGTTCTCAATGAAAAGCACACTCACTCACTCACTCACTCACTCACTCACTCTCTCTCTCTCTCTCTCTCTCTCTCTCTCTCTCTCTCTCTCTCTCTCTCTCTCTCTCTCTCTCTCTCTCTCTCTGTGTGTGTGTGTGTGTGTGTGTGTGTGTGTGTGTGTGTGTGTGTGTGTGTGTGTGTGTGTGTGTAGTGGAGCTTGAAAGTTTGTGAACCCTTTAGAATTTTCTATATTTCTGCATAAATATGACATAAACATCATCAAATTTTCACAAAAGTCCTAAAAGTAGATAAAAAGAACCCTGTTAAAGACAGGAAATAAAAATATTATACTTGATCATTTATTTATTGAGGAAAGTTATCCAATATGACATATTTGTGAGTGACAAAATATGTGAACCTCTAGGATTAGCAGTTAATTTGAAGGTGAAATTAGAGTCAGGACTCCCCCAATCCACAGTCAGACAGACTGTGTACAAATGGAGGAAATTCAAGACCATTGTTACCTCCCAGGAGTGTCGACCAACAAAGATCACTCCAAGAGCAACCACTCCAATAGTTTGTGAGGACACAAAGGACCCCAGAGTAACTTCTAAACAACTGAAGGCCTCTCTCACATTGGCTAATCTTAATTTTCATGAGTCCACCATCAGGAGAACACTGAACAACAATGGTGTGCATGACAGGGTTGCAAGGAGAAAGCCACTACTATTGCTGCTCGTCTGCAGTCACGTGGACAAGCCAGAAGGCTGTTGGAACAATGTTTGGTGGATGGATGATCAAAATAGAACTTTATGGTTGAAATGATAAGTGTTATGTTTGGAAAAAGGGAAAAAACTGCATTCCAGCATAAGAATCTTATCTCATCTGTGAAACATGGTGGTGGTAGTAAGATGGTTTGGGCCTATTTTGCTGCATCTGGGCCAGGACGGCTTGCCATCATTGATGGAACAATGAATTGTGAACTATATCAGAGAATTCTAAAGGAAAAGCTCAGGGCATCTGTCCATGAACTGAATCTCAAGAGAAGGTGGGTCACGACAACAACCCTAAGCACACAAGTCGTTCTACTGAAGAACGGTTAAAGAACAGTTTAGTTGTAGTTATTGCTGCAAAGGGGGTCACACCAGATACTGAAAGCAAAGGTTCACATACTTTTGCCTCTCACAAATATGTCATATTGGATAATTTTCCTCAAATAAATAAATGACCTAGTATAATATTTTTGTCTCATTTGTTTGTCTCTCTATCTGCTTTTAGGACTTGTGTGAAAATCTGATGATGTTTTAGATCATATTTATGCAGAAAATTCTAAAGGGTTCACAAACTTTCAAGCACCACTGCAGTGGTAGAATGGTCATAAATTTGAAACCTTATGTTTCCTAAAGTACATTGTTTTATAACACACAAGTCTACCAACAGACATTCATGGCAATTGCTTATAGTCATTTGCTTAACTATCACAAACTACTAAGTCACATAAATACAACTTTTTAAAATTAAACATATATTTTACTGATAGCTTACATTGTAAGATATTTTGATGTAAGAACAATATCAAGTCTAGACAGCATGGAATGTGCTCATGAAATGGTGTAAGCACACAGAAATAAGAAAAACTCCTGAGATCTCTTCATTCTATATCAGCTCAAACTGTGTTCCTAACTTTTAATGTAAGTGAAGGTAAATAGATTTATATATCCAAAGACATTTAAGACCGTCTCCATTGATTCATTCATCATGAACATTTTAAATAATGCATTTTGTTTTCAAATGCTGTAGAAAATATTTATGTAAAAAATCCATATTTTAAAGATAGTTTTCACATTACAGTGACTATTTGCTTCTTTATGCCAAACTGTTCAATACATCACTCTGATTCATGTTCTAGCAGTGAGAGAGCCTTGAAACTTTTGTCTAAATAACTGTCTTCACAAAAAGTACTAGGCCAATTTTCTCCATCCTGGGACCCACAACCAGCCAACTATTCCTTGACTCAACGTACTTAACTTAGTTTTTAAACTGATTACTGAGAGCTGAATGCATGATTGGCTGTTGCTAACATGTTTGTGGACGTTTTTCCATTTTATAATGTGCAGAGTCATGTTCAGAGGTTGAAAATTATGCAATTTCAAGCTTCAAAGTAGGTCAAACGTAGCGTAAGATTGTGAGTCTAGACTACTAAGTATGAGAGAACTGCTCCTCAGAAATGATAAAAGTAGCAACTAGCTGCATGCTGCTAGCCTATATCAGTGATCAGGAACTCCAGTCCTGCAGGGCCAGTTTCCGGCACATTTTGATACTTTTCCTGCTCAGACTCACCTGCCTCCACTTAGCAGGTAATTACCAGGCTTATTTGTATCAGAGCAGAGAAATCAGCAAACTATGCTGGACCTCAGTTCCCCTCACCTGGCCTATACTAATATTCTCAGAGCCACTTCAATAACAGCTGGTCCACATATCTGTATAATCCCAGCTCCAATATACCAAAGCTGATTACAAAATCTTTAATTATATCTAGCTTTGCTGCGTATCGCATATCATGCTAAGTTCATAACAGTAAATTGCTCCCTGTTAAATACAAGGTGAGTGGGGAAATAGGAAGAGGCATATTGGAAGGGAATTCACACATTAGGAGAAACGGCTGAGGGAAAATTAATGTACCACTCTTTCAGCTGCAATGAACCAGATGAGAACATTCAAATCTTAGACTAAAGCAGACTCAAGCCGCATGCTAGGACTGCATGCATATATCTAGAAGAGGGAAATCAACTGATCAATTTGTTTCATTTTTTATCTTACGCCATCCAGTCGGAGAGTAGATGCCAGATGCAGTGGCTGCTGTGAAGGAAACATAACTATTAATCATATTAGTCATGATGTATACACTAAACACTTGTCATGCATAGGGATCATTGGTGGTCTTTCAAAAGGGGGAGGAGATGCTGAGTCACCTTAAATATTAGATCTAAATTAAGTTATTTAGTTTAGTTCCATCTATCCAGCCATTATCTTCTATTTAATCCTAATTAGGGTCGCAATGAGTCCCCTACCCCTGCACTGGGTGCAAGGCAGTGCACTACACTATCCTAGCTAAGCCCGGGACAGGGCTATTTAGTTTAGTATGTATTTATTACGTTTTTTAGTTATTTACTACTCAGAATAAAAAAGGAGGCTAACAGCCTATATCCTCCTATAGTATTGTAGGTAAACTGACCAATCAGAATCAAGAGGCAAATTTTTGTTGAAAAAATTACTAATGTACTAACATCCAAACATGTATTTATGTCATGTAATACTGTGAACTAGTCAGGTTTGAGTATTTAATTGTTTACTATGTCAGAGTTAAAGTAACATTTGTTAGTTCTGCTTTGACGAGAATGTTTTACATAATTTTACAAACATCCTAGGTGAACAGATTATTTTTGTTAAAAGTGTTACATTGACTGTTTGTTAGTATACACCAATCAGACATAACTTTAAAACCATCTCATTGTTTCAACTCCACTGACCATATAGGTGCACAATTACAGACTGTAGTCCATCTTTTTCTCTGTACACATTATTAGCCTCCTTTCACCCTGTTCTTCAATGGTCAGGAGGACCCCCACAGAACAGGTGTTATTTGAGTGGTGGATCATTCTCAGCACTGTAGTGACACTGATGTGGTGGTGGCGGTGTGTTGGTGTGTGTTGTGCTGGGTGGATCAAACACTGTCTTCTCAATGCTGCTCAATTTCCACGCTATTAGATGCTCATTTTGTTTAATTTGATCCTCTAAAGTCACAGGATGTTGCCCACATGACACTGCTGACTGAATATTTTTGGTTGAAGGACTTTTCTTAGTCCAGCAATGACAATGAGGTGTTCAAAAAGGTCAGTAGCTCTGCTTGTCTGATCTACTCATGGCAGCGCAGCACACACCACCAAATCCTGTAGGGGTCCTGGTCATTGAAGAAAAGGGTAAAATGGGGTGTGCAGAGTTTGCAATTGTAGAACTACAAAGTGCACCTGTATGATAAATGGAGCTGATAACATGGACAGTAATTTATTGTTATTTGTTTGATATAACATTTTTGGCTGTTTCATTAGATAATAAATGATAAAAAATCATTTAATCTGCCATAAATGTTCTTTATGGAATGCCAGTGATAAGAAAGGGCCATACACTATTAAAAATGGTTCTTCAATAATTTTTTAGTAAAGAACAAGGTTCTATATAGAACCATGAACTCTCAAAGAGCCCTTCTCGTGGATAAAGGATTCTTTCCATTAGTTCTTCAGATTGATGAGAAGTGTGTTGAAGATTGTTCTATATAGAAGCCTTTTGAAAATGGTTCTATATAGCCCCAAAATGGTTCTGCTGTAGTTACATTGTCAAGCTTATAAAAAATATACGATCAATTTTTTCGTGCTATATAGAACCATTTTCAAAAGGCTTCTATATAGAACCATCTACAGCACATTTCTCATCAATCTGTAGAACCCTTTCATCATGCGAAGAACCTTTGGGCTTCTTAACCCATGTAACACTGAACGTTAAACTAACGTTCTGGTATTGTTCTTGCATGGTTCTTTTAAATGACAACGTTCCTGGAACGTTCTTTGAAGGTTTTGACTAAAGTTTGAACAAACCTAGATATAACGTTCCAACCTAACGTTAGCCTAACAATGAACGAATGTTCCCTGTTTGCCACCTGACCGGGTGTATAATAATAACATTAAGGGAATGTTGAAAGAACGTTCTAGCCTAATGTTCACACCTAACGTTCTGATAACCAAGAAAGAACTCCACACTATGACGTTCTGTAAACGTTAGCATAACCTAAATGGAATGTTCTCGCAATGTTCTTGAACGTTCTTTTGTTAACTGGGAAGTGTTTCTTTACTAAAGAGCCCTTGAAGAACCATCTATTTTAAGAGTGTATGATAAAAAAAAAACGTGTGCATGTGTCAGACTTGATTAACTTCCTATTCCAGTCCATTTGGGCTCTTCACAAATCCCAGAATGCACCACGCAACCGGCAACATCTGGTTCACCATTTTCTCTTGTTTATGTCTGTGCCAGCTACGCTACATACACTGTTTACAACTTTATTGGTAAGTAAATACTTATGTGATATCTACAAGTTTTTGTAACTATATGCAGATAATATTTCTTTGGATATTAAACATCATATCTTGTTGTGTCAACTTGTATTTTTCAATTTGTGCAGTGGGTTTTTAGTGTAAACACACTGTTGCAAGCTATCGTGTTGCATGCTATCAATTTAATGTAGGCCAGTGTGGCAAGCAGCGTGATAGTTTAGCTTAGTATTGATAGCATGGTGAACCGGTGAACCGGATATTGCCAGTTGAGCGGTGCATTCTGGGATTTGTGAAAGGGGTGAATACATTTGTCGAACAGGCCAGTTTTTATGTGTTCTGCCAAATATTAATCTACTGTATTCATTTAAAAATGTCCAGTTAGGCCAGACTGTTATTTCAGAGTCATGCATCAGTGTGAAAGTATCCTGAACTAAGAGAAGCACTTTCTCTTTAGTTTAAATTTTTATGAGGCTGAGAAATGAGTTGAGCATTGCAACTTTAAATGTGTCCTATTTGAATACAATACAAATCGCTGGACATGTTGATTTGTTTCCGCGTACACCAGCAAAGCTTTTAAGCATGCATTTTTCATGCAGTCTGTTGCCTGCTATTCACGTCACATTTCTTTTGTTTGTACGTTTACTTGTTTGTCATCTAGTAATTAAGCTGTAGGTCTTTCCCCTCAATTCCATCTCCTCTGCTTTTACAGACGTGAGCGGAAGTGGGGGCGAGTGCTTGTGGCCCCCACGGCTCTGCTGGAAACGTGGCGCGGTTCAACCGAACGTGTTCTCTGACCTGACGTGTGTGCCCTGGCCCAGACATTTGCATTTCCCAAAAGGGAGGGGAAGGCTGGAGGGTCTTGAGTACAGCGTGCGCCTCTTCCTGTGCTACATAAAAGCCTCCAGCATTCACTCGAGACACTCTTGTGTGCCAGGGCTGCTGCTCATATGAGCCGGCAGCGTTACTAAGAGGCATTGTCTTGTTGGGCTAATAGCTAACTATTCGCTTTGACACCAGAGTTCAGGTTCAGACTCAGGTTTGGGAGCTAATACACAGGGGGGAGGGCGTGAGCGAGCTCAATGCTAACCCACCTGGACAACAGGAGTGTACATACTGTCAGGATACTACAGCACAACAACACTGACGTTTTGGAGCACAAACCACCGCACACAGCAACACACAAGCACAGAAGCCACAGCAGCGGGGAGAGAGAGACACTTACCCTGGATACTGCAAAGTCTGTGAAGACAGAATAGAAGGTGTTGTTTAGTCTGAGCTGTGTTTGATGTGAGGATTGTGCATCAAACAGGTGTAAACCTCCTGATCTCAACAATTCAGTTGATTCTTTAGGAAATGATTCATAACAACATGACATATCAGCTTTCACCACAACGCAGCTCAGGTTTATTTGAGCAGTTTTTGGAATTTTCTCTCAGAGAATTTTATTTTATGATTCATGGTCATCCTTACTGAGTAGTATTTTCAGTTTTAATTGAGTCTACTAACACTAGATATTAAAATACTGCATACCTGCCAACAAGAGATTTTCACGGGAGTCTCCTTATTTTGAACACTTTCTTCCCAAATGGTAATTTCTCCTGTTAGCCTTCCATTCTCACACTTATACAAATCAGTGGTGTGTGTGAAATATGCATCTACCAACAGAGGCAGAGGTAAGCATGAGCAAATGACCCTGCCTGACCTGTGTCACTCATCACTGTGCAGTTCCCAGAGGCATTTTTGTTGATGGGCAATTGGGCATCAAGCCCCAAAGGTTTCAACACCAGCTCTCTATGTTTTTTTTACGTGAAAGTAAAGTTTGAGCATGTTCCCTTCTTGACTACATGTGATGGGTGACCCCACTCACTGGAACCCCCTTACACCCTCACGACCAGTGTTGGGAACGTTACTTTAAAAAAGTAATTAGTTATAGTTACTCACTACTTGTTCAAAAAAGTAACTTAGTAACTGAATTACTCTATA
>BRDA01002976.1:0-18236 GCA_036984385.1 Crenuchus spilurus | reverse complement strand
CTGGGAGGTTTTCTACAAATTGTTGGGCTGAATCTGATGTTAATGAACGTTTCATGCAATAACGTGGAGATATGCATATATTGTGATTAAGATGTTTTTTCGATTAAAGATTAAAATTTTGCTTGTGCTGTAGTCCATTTATCAAGATATCATACAGTGTCATAAACCACATAATCAAGCTAAATTATCACCTTACAATGAGAATAACTACAGCCCAGAGCTCTGTATTCAGTATAGATTAGCCATAGTGCTGCTAGCTATAGCTCCTGTGGGACACAATAACAATAGAAGCTGTTTCCTCTACCACATCCTACACCCACACTTGGGCTTCTGTTTGACTCTGTAAACTGTATTTTTGGACCTCAGGGACAGGGAGGCTATTCTTCCTCTTCCTTCCTGTCACTGCCGTTAGCGGTAGCTGCTTTGCTAATTTGTGAAGAGACTGCTTGTTTACTTTTGAAATCTATAGTCATTGATTCTGCATCAGGACTGCAGCTTCAGCTATTGATGTATTGGCATGTCCTTCATGTCTCAGATAGAAGTTCAAGTACATATTCTCTGCCTTTCAAAAGTCTGGGGACTCCTTTTGCCATTTTACAAAAACGACATTACACAAATGCTGTGCTTTATAATGTTCTGATGTGCTATCCAGACGCTGTTAGCTCCAATCTAATGATCTTAAATTGTAGCTTGAATGAGATTGTTTGTTCTGTGATAAGTTTAGTAGAACAGTACGGTTTTTCTTTCATTATTATCTAACGTCTTTCTTTCCTTCTTTCTTTTTGTTTACAGAGTTGCTGGGTTCAGCTAAGAAGGTGAATGTTAATTTCCAGGACACAGACGGGTGAGTGAGGCGTATGAAGTTCACTCAGAAATCCTGTTTACATAATTTTCCACCTTCCCCAGATGTAGTCAGTCAGCCATGTTATGGTTGTTGTCCAGATTTTGCTTCTTTAGTTTATAAATGGAGGCTAACATTGCTAACAAATAGAACTCAATAGTCACCTTGTCAGTGTTTTGTCTCCACCTGTTCCATCCCATTGTCACACCTCTATTATCATGTCCCTTGATTATTATCCTTGTGCATATATATTCTCACTCTTTCCCTGTGTTTTTGGTTGGTCTTGTCATTATCCATGTCTGCATCACCCTACCATCGCTTTGTATATCTAGGTCAACTTCATGTGCATGCTTCAGTTTTGAGTTCCTCAGATTCCCCTGTTTTGTTTTGCTTTGTTTGTGTTAAATAAAAGCCTACCTGCTTGCATGTATATAATGTCTCCGCTTCAGTGCTAACAAACCTATGTAGTAGTTTCTGTAAATATACTTCACCAAAACATCTCTTAACTTATTCAAATCCAAATTGACCAGTATGGTTTTAGACACAGTACTAAACTGTCAACTATTAAAAAAAGGCTTCAGACAGCAGCAGGGCTGGCAGAAGACTGATCTTGAATTAGATTCACGTCATCGTTCCTAAAACAAATTCTAAGTCACTTGTCTGATGTCAGACATGAATTTCAGCTACATTTGCTAAAGAAGCAAAATTTGGACATGTTTTGGGTGATCGACTATACCGGTAACTGGGATGAGTAAAAAAATGTGCAAATATGATTTTTGAGTGAAGTATTCATGTAAAAGGTTCTCAAACTGCTGTGAGATACTGAAATAGGCTGTACCACATGCTGTGCTAGAAGAGGAGGATGAGCACTTCAGCAATATTAGTTATATATTATTGAAGACACTGATTTTAAACATGTGAATGGTTGCCTATGTGGGTTTTGATGCGTTAGCTGGATTTCCCCCAGCGTATTTTTCCCTTTTTCTCCATCTCCATCACATACTAAACCACACAGCCTATTAATATTAAGTTAATGTGAATGGATGGTCTTCCCTCCTGATTAAACATTCATGAGGATGAATGTTAAACAGGGTCATTCCCATGTCATTGTTCAGGAAGGCAGGACTTAGGTGAGATAATAGAGGACAAAAGCTTGAGCATCAGAGCATCACTTCTCTTTCTGTCTCTTAGTGTCACTAGTAAGTTTACAATGAGAAAATAAAAACAATACATTGTCTGTAAATCTGTTTCTATAAAGAAAAGTGCCTTTACTAACCTGTCTACTTCGAATTAACATGATAACTTCATGATATTCTTGGTTAATATTAAAAGGCCCATATAAAGGACAACCACATTTTTCTTGCAATTGTGATGAGTTTGATGTAGTATGTAGATGTAGTTAAAGTTTCAATGCGTACCATTCAATTCGCAGTTCATATATGCAAACTGAATAACCTTTTGTGATTTTTGTGATGTCACAGAAAATAACATTTACATACACCTGCATATTTTTGGCTTATAGGCCTGCCCCTTTCAGATCGGTCTTTCTGAATAAGTCACAATACCAGACAACCAATCAGACTGGAGGTCATTTATCAGTCTTAAAGGCACAGTAACAAATGCATAAATATTCGTAAACATGAATTATGACTGTTTTTGAGGTACAGACACACATATGTGGGCATTGGTGGACAAAATAAATTCTGATTAAATTGAATTGATATGGGCTTTTTTAAAATTATATTATTTGTTCATATTATTTTATGCTAGCGGATAACCGAACAACGATTACAGTAAAGATGCATGTATACAATAACACTTTCTAAGATCAAGATCAGTAAAATGATTCTACTTGGCACAATTGTAATGTTGGCCATACTTCTCTCTCTTTCTCTCTTTTTCCTAAGGACAGTAGTTGTTGTTATTGATAGAGACAGGCAGCAGCTGCTCTGTTCTTCATCACTGCAGCACAAAATCATCACAGCTTTCAGCTACAGCTACAGAAACTAGCCTTGATTTTACTCTCCAGTAATGCCTATACCCACCACATTCCCACTGTAATGAATGGAACTGAGTGGAAATCAATAGAATTGAGAGGAATTGAGTGGAAATGAACGTCTCTGAGTGGTTATGAATGGAGCTGAGTGGAATGAATAGAAGCTGAATGGATTTGGAAGGAGCATAATGGGATTGTGAAAACTAGATTGAAATTAAATGTGTACATTAGTATAAGTGAGAGTCATGAAAATGAATGGAATTGTAATATTAAAGGAACAGTTCATGTCACACTTACATATTTTGAATTCATCTCAGTTGTAGTTGGTCAGCCCAGACATGTTTCTACAAACCGGATTCCAAAAAAGTTGGGACACTAAACAAATTGTGAATAAAAACTGAATGCAGTGATGTGGAGGTGCCAACATCTAATATTTTATTCAGAATAGAACACAAATCACAGATCAAAAGTTTAAACTGAGAGAATGTATCATTTTAAGGGAAAAATATGTTGTTTCAAAATTTCATGGCGTCAACAAATCCCAAAAAAGTTGGGACAAGGCCCCCCTTCTTCTTACAACACTCAACAGACGTCTGGGGACAGAGGAGACCAGTTTCTCAAATTTAGAAATAGGAATGCTCTCCCATTCATGTCTAATACAGGCCTCTAACTGTTCAATTTTCTTGGGCCTTCTTTGTCACACCTTCCTCTTTATGATGCGCCAAATGTTCTCTATAGGTGAAAGATCTGGACTGCAGGCTGGCCATTTCGGTACCCGGATCCTTCTCCTACGGAGCCATGATGTGATTGCTGCAGAATGTGGTCTGGCATTATCTTGTTGAAAAATGCAGGTTCTTCCCTGAAAGAGATGACGTCTAGATGGGAGCATATGTTGTTCTAGAACCTGAACATTGTTCTCTGCATTAATGGTGCCTTTCCAGACATGCACACAGTAAATCTGCCAGTGTTAAATCAACACTATTAGAGTTAAATTAACACTGAGAGTGTTACATTTTGAACAGAGCATTGATAACAACTTGGGTTATCCTTGTCCTCTCTGGTCCGGATGACATGGCTTCCCAGTGTTCCATAAAGAACTTCAAATTGTGACTCATCTAACCACAGAACAGTCTTCCATTTTGCCACACTACATTTTAAAAGACCCCTGGCCCAGTGCAAACGTCTGAGCTTGTGGAGCTTGCTTAGAAATGGCTTCCTCTTTGCACTGTAGAGTTTCAGCTGGCAACTGAAATTTGAAGGCTGAAACTGATGCCACGGTGTATTGTGTTCACTGACAATGCTTTCTGGAAGTATTCCTGAGCCCATTCTGTTATTTCCTTGACAGTGGCATTCCTGTTTGAGGTGCAGTGACATTTAAGGGCCCAGAGATCACAAGCATCCAGTAGAATTTTACGGCCTTGACATTTACACACAGCGATTGTTCCAGATTCTCTGAATCTTTTGATGATGTTATGCACGGTTGATGATGATAACTTAAAAGTCTTTGCTATTTTACGCTGGGTAACACCATTCTGGTTTTGCTGCACTATCTTTCTGCGCAACAATGGTGGAATTGGTGATCCTCTTACCATCTTGGCTTCAGAGAGACACTGACACTCTGAGAAGCTCTTTTTATACCTAATCATGTTGTCAATTGACCTAATTAGTGTTAATTGGTCTTCCAGCTGTTCGTTATATGCTCAATTTCCTTTTTCCAGCCACTTATTGCTACTTGTCCCAACTTTTTTGGGATTTGTTGATGTTACATTTACTCAGATTAAACTTTTGATCTGTCATCTATGTTCTATTACGAATAAAATTTTGACATTTGCCATCTCCACATCATTGCATTCAGTTTTTATTCACAATTTGTTTAGTGTCCCAACTTTTTTGGAAATGGTTTGTAATAAAAAACGTAAAAAATAAATTTCAGACAGCAAAACAAATTGTGTACATTATTTTACTGTCAAACGTATGCTTAAAATAGAAAAGGTGCAATTTAACATCATAATGGTGTTTTCAAACATGGACATACCTCTGCAGACTGAGGATTAGGCCAAATGAAAGGTTGACATTGTTCTGTAAGTCTTCATCTAGAAAGCCATCATGGCATGTTTGATGTCTGTCTGCCTCCCAGGCTTCCATTCAGTACGGGGCATATTAACACCACTGAATAACATCCATTACAGGCCGATGATCAATACCTCCATGTTTGACACTGATTGAAAATTTGATGCCTTGGAGGCACGCTCCATTATCTGACATTAGCAGCCGCAAAGCAGACAGAGATTGTTACCCTCATCGTTACTGAAATGCAATGCAATCGCATTTTCTATGGAGGAGAGAGAGGTGATTAAAAATCTATAAGAGGCTGTTATGACTTAGAGCCAGCTGGAAACAATTGGCGAGAGAATTCTCCATGCAGCCATGCATGAACATGCACACACATACACACTCCAGGATTGACTCATCTTTTGACTTATACTCATGTAGAGTTTAGCAGAACATGAAAGCTCAATCTGACTACACACACTAAACCAACCATTAATTTTGAATGTGTGTGTGTGGGATTGAGATTGTACATGGAATTGTACATGCAATCGCATATATGTTACAAATTAGGTTACTAAAATATCACAAAAGAGAAGATTACTGACTTATGGTTCTGAACAGTCTACACAAAGAATACACATATAGAAAGAAACAAAAATATATTTTAATGAACTTGAATGTCTGGAATACATTTTGAAACAAAGTATTTGAAATATATCTCATTACATGCTGATACATTTATTTTTCCATATATTAACACAGCTCAGTTATAAAGACATTCTAATTCATGCTCTGTTGTGCATAAATGAACGTCTTATGTATAATGAGAAATATATGCTTAGATGGCCAAATGCAGTGTCATCATAAATAGCATGTATGTGTGTGTTTGTATGCAAATCCAGTAAGTCTCTCTCTCTCTCTCTCTCTCTCTCTCTCTCTCTCTCTCTCTCTCTCTCTCATCCTAAAGACTTGTGTAAAACTGTGTGAAGTAGTGATGCCCAACAGTATGGACTAACTAGGCCAAACACTCCTCTGAAGTCTGTGGCCAACAGCAACAGAATAATGATAACACTAGCTCTGGCTTTAGCGCTAGCAAGGTACATTATCTGCAGCCATCAGGCCTCCAGTGGAGGCTAATTAACTACAAAGAACTACAACTGCTTGCAGGCCTACAGTCTACTGTTTTTACTTACTTAAAATAAAGAAGAGAAAGAAGAGAAAGAAATGTAGCATGAAGAAACTGCACCAAAGTACACATTCACATAAGGGCTAGGCTAATGTTTAAGTGAGTGAATTAGCAAATATGATGTACAGTTTACAGCCACTTGTTTTTGTTGTAGTTGTTGTTTGTGTGTGTGTCCTTGTATTTCTCCCTGGTAGGGAAACTACCCCAGAAACTGCAACGCCATTAAGCAAGAGGCAGCACTAACCAAACAGCACCATGAACGCCAAGGAGATCTCGAAAGAAGTCCGAAACAAAGTTGTTGAGAAGTATAAGTCTGGGTTGGGTTATAAAAAGTCTCTGATGATCCCCTAGAGCACCATCAAATCCATTGTCATTGAATGGAAAGAATATGGTACCACAACAAACTTGCCAAGAGAGGGCCACCCACCAAAACTGTCAAACTGGGCAAGGAGAGTATCAATGAGAGAGGCTGCATAGAGACTAAAGGTAACCCTGAAGGAGCTGCAGGGTTCCCAAGCAGAAACTGGAGTATCTGTCTATAAGACCACAATAAGCTGTACACTCCATAGAGCTGGGCTTTTTGGAAGAGTGGTCAGAAAAAAGCCTTTAATGACAGACAAAAATAGGATGGCTCATTTTGAGTTTACCAAAAGGCATGTGTGTATGGAGGAAAGTGCTCTGATCAAATGAGACCAAAATTTAACGTTTCGACCACCAAGGAAAACACTATGTCTGAGGCAAAACCAACACATCTCATTACCCCAAGACCACCATCCCTACAATGAAACATGGTAGTGACAGCATCATGCTGTGGGGATGAAGATGGATGATATTAAATACAGGGATATTCTTTATCAAAACCTGTTTCAGTCTGTCAGTGATTTGAGACTGGGATGGAGGTTTATATTCCAACAGGACAATGACCCAAAGCATACTGCTAAAGCAACACTCGAGTGGTTTAAGGGGAAACATGTAAATTGGAATGGCCTAGTCAAACCCCAGACCTTAATCCAATTGAAAATCTGTGGTCAGACATGAAGATTGCTGTTAATCATTGGAAACCATCTTAATTGAAGGAGATGGAGCAGTTTTGCCTGAAAGAATGGGCAAAAATCTCAGTGGCAAGCTCGTAGAGACTTATCCAAAGCAACTTGCAGCTATAATTGCCACAAAAGATGGCTCTATGAAGTACTGACTTCAGTGGGTGAATAGCTATGCACACTGAAGTTTTCTGTTATTTTTTTCTTATTTGTTGTTTGCTTCATAATAAAAAGAAAATCAAATGTTCAAAGCTGTAGACATGTTCTGTAAATGACATGATGTAAACCCTCAAATAATCCATTTTAATTCCAGATTGTGATCAAATATAGCAATACTTTCGTGAATACTTTCGCAAGGCACTGTACCTATTGTACTATTCAAAGGTTTTATACCTTGGAGGAAATACGATTTAAAAAGCGATTCACTATCTGATATATCCTAGACATTGACATGTGCCAAGATAGTCCATGTTATCTGTGAGTGGTCAGAATGTTTTGGTCATTGGTGTATATGATCACATATCCTTACATTGTGTACATTTTAGAATATATGTATGAATATTAATGCATGAGTGTAAAAAGGAGCCCTATGGTGGAGCGAGAGGGTCCTCAAAGAGAGATGAGAACGAATATACAACCTGAGCGGGACGTGGAGGATGAGCAGAGAGAGAGAGAGAGAGAGAGAGAGAGGAAGAGAGAGAGAAAACAGAGAATGTGATGGAAAGTGAAAGAAAAAGAACAGGAAGGGATGTGAAAGGAAGGCTAAAGATAGGTGTGTGTTTTGTGTGAGAGAGAGGGCAGCTGAGTGTGGTTGCACTTCAGTACTAGAGAAGCTGATTAAACTACCATCACTATCACACCACCAGAGCAGAGTATTCGATTTACATCCAATCCCATTACTCTGTCTGTCTTTCTCTCTCTCTTTCTTTCTCTCTCTCTCTGTTTCTCTCTCTCTCTCTCTCTCTCTCTCTAAAACACCCTCCCTCATACAGCCAGCCCTCTTCAGCTGCATCAATAATATTCATTTTGACTGGATGACCTATGAGGCCCTGTTCAAACGCATCCTTTTCAGTGCTGCAGATGCAGACATGCTTGTAGCTGGGCATTCATTCAGTGATGTTTGTTTTTTTCTGTTCTCCTCTCTGTGTGGTCACTGCAGTGTGATTGGTGCAGTTTCATGTTGGAGCTCATCTCCTGCTGATGCTGTCTTTGCAGCAGTGTGGAATCAGTGGAAGCTGAACCCCTCAGGGAGAGTGAAGGATTATGGGCAGGGAAGGTGGGAGCCTCTACTATTAAGAGAAAATATCTACAGCAGCTAATGTCACAAAACTGAAATTGAAAGAAAACAAATATGCATGTTCTGATCTACACGTTAGGACAATAATCTATCATTCATTCATTCATGTGAACCGATCTCTCTCTCTCTTTCTCTCTCTCTCTCTCTCTCTCTCTCTCTCTCTCTCTCTCTCTCTCTCTGATATTGTCCAGCGCTCCATGGTCTCAGTCCCGGTGGAGTAGTCTTTGATAGAACTGGGCTATTGTCGAAGCTCTTTGCCATGTGATGAACATTTGGGTCAAGAGCTTTCAAAGCATCCACAAGACAAACCTTCTATTCTGTTTTTTTTGTACCAAAAAAGAGCCTCTGCAAATAACATCCTCTACTACAGATTAGTAGCAGAAAACAGCTAGATTACTGGCCTCAATTCTCCATTCAGATTCAACTTTAATCTGCAGCTCCAGTGTCTTCACTATGTGGACAAATACTATAATGCTCTTATTGCACATTTTTAATATAAGTAATACAATTGTCCTTTAATCTCTTTGTCTTCAACTGCACATTTGGATTTGAGTAAAGAACTGGTAGAATATCAATAAGAGAAATTATTCTGGATTAACCAAGTAGTTGTCCCTGAGAGAGCACAAACTCCATTTACCATTGCGGTGAGAGGCATTACAGACAGTGGCCAGAGGAGCCAAAACATTATGACTGATTATGACAGTTAAAGCAGACATTGATAATCTTGTAACAATAGTGCATGTCAGGTTCTGGGATATATTAGACAATATAGAAAAGTCTGTTCTAATAGTGGATGAGTTGGATGTGGGAGAAATGGACAGATGTGAAGATTTGAAACACTTTGACAAGGGCTGTTCATTGTGGTCAAATGACTGGGATGAGGCATTTGTAAAACATCAAGACTCTTGGTCAACAGTAATAAATACAAACATTTTTGTGAAAAACCAAAATGAAACATTTGGCCAAAGGCCCAATACTGAACAAGGTTTTTCATTTATATAAATCATTAAAAAATGTATCTATACTATTTCCTATACGTCTTGTAGTTAGTCTGGAATTAAGGTCTGTATTTTAATAAGATGGTTTGACATCATTAGGTTTAATAACTTGAGTTAAATTGATTATTTATGTTTGTATATAAAACTAGTTAGAAAAAATACACAAGTATAAATAATATATATGTACAAAGATGCATGTACTGTATGTTTTATTATTTCTAATATTTAATAAAAAAAATAAATAAATAAAATCATGAAAATGTCTCAAATGAATGATGTACATCACATGGATGTTTTGTGTATTTAATGTGAATGTCATTGGCAACAAACACTTCACATTTTTCCTGGTAATTGTGAAATGATCTCTAACACTGCAGCCAATGGAGCACAAACACAAAGCTAAGTGGCTGTATCCTGGCTTTATCACAACTAGTGTAGTTTAGTAAAGGTTGTGGTTGTAATTTGTTGTCTTCTTCCATTTCATCACAAAACTGTAACTCTACTGCTAAAGCACTGTTTTGTTAACTGGTGAGGAAAAGCGGTATTACGAATGTCAGTTGAGTGTACAGTAGTAGAAATGTCCATACCCTGAAAGTGTGATTTTTGACATTGTCAGCTGACTAATTTTGGTTGCCAAATATTTGGTGCATCCCTAATAAATACTGTATCTGGTCACCTGAAGTATCTGTCGGATGTGTTGGAAACAACAAGTGAGATCTGCAGCAGCTCCACTTCACAAATTACAGGACTTAAAAGATCTGCTGTTAATATCTTGGTGCAAGATAATACAGAACACATTCAGAGATCTTGTAGAGTTCATGCCTCAGAAGGTTGATTTTGTATTTGTAGCACAGAAAGGACCGACACCATAATTAAGCATATTAGCATGTTGGTCATAATGATTGGTTCTTTGATGTTTATTAGATTTAGTGTATGCAGTCTTCATCTTGTAAAACTGACAGTGCTGTTGAAAACTTGAGAGAAACCTAAAAATAGAAATAAAACAATTGAATATCATTTTATTCTAATGAACTAGTTGTTTATTTTCTTGCTGTTTTTGTGAATATCTTTAGTTATTTTTTGGGATCACATAATTTATCTTTATTTACTTGTGCATCTACAAAAAATATAATATAATTACAATATTAGTATTAGAAGTTTGCTTGGGTTCATAATTTAATTCAAAAAGATAATCTGTCATATTTAATATTTATTACACATAAAGTGACATACTTTTAGCCTTTTTTGTTTTAATGTTGATGTTGTTTGAATAGTAATCAATAAATGAAATATTCTGGATTCTGGACCTTTTTGAATGCCCGGTTCAATGGCATGGGTGAAAGGTCTCAAATGCAGACACAACATTATACAGACAAAGATATTATTAATTTGCTAGATAATTAAATTTCATACATAGAAGAATTTTTGAAAACTCACACAATCTTCAGGTCTGCTGAGGGAAGCAGTCTGCAGCACAGTCAACATTGCAAAATGTTCTTCCTCACATTTCCTTACACATTTACACCAGAGAGGTCCCCAAATCCCCAAACATACAGAGTGCAGCTTAAATAATAATAGATTTTGAATACCTCCATAATGTGTGCACATGTATTACAATATAGACAATGCAAGTGCACTCAGAAACTGGGGTTTTAACCGCACAAGTGAAAATGTCTGAAAAGCACACTGCACTGCAATATATGTTTATTGTAATATAACTGCTGTAAATGTACAGATTTCTTTTGATTCTCATTCTTGCACTCTTAAAAAGAAAATGCTCTTTCACTCAGGTTCTGACCGCTCTCAAACGCAGTTGTCGATATTTCAGGGAAAGTGTCAGCAATGCAGTTTTTTCCTCCTGACCCAGCAAACCTGTCTCATCTGTCTTGAGGTCTGGGATTACAGCTGATCACTGTGCTGTGCTCATAATCAGACTGTAACACATACACACATACACACACACACCTCTACATGCCTGTCTGATCAGATGTATTTCACAGGATAATCAGAATCAGAATTAGGCTTTATGTTTGTACAAATGTTTTACTATTAATGATGTTCAAAAATCACATAGGGATACTTTAAAATGAATGAACATATAAACGATGAACTTTATTATTATGTATAAAATAACAACAACAACAACAACAACAACAACAACAACAACAATAATAATAATAATAATAATAATAATAATAAAAAGAATTTATTATATTTAACATTTTGTAGCACTGCTATTGGCTCTTTCATCATAAAATGTTTGCACAATGTAAAGAGCAGCTGCTGTGTTCACATGTGTGCTGACCCCACAGGCAGACTGCATGCAGATAAGAGTGGAAGTACAAAGAGAAATGACAGTAAAATACCTGCAGCCAAATACAGATAAGTACAATAATAACCTGTATCTGCTGTGATGCTTGCTGAGAAACATGCATTATTAAAGCTGATGATAACATTAGGAACCATCAGCATGGCTTAACAGTGCAGAAACTACCCACTTAAAAAATGCATCACTCATTACTCTGATATTACAGAAACACTAATACATGCTAACGTGTTTAGGTCTGAATAAATGTTAAATGAAAAGTTGAACTAAATACTGAATGGTTGAAAACTACAAGTGCATGTGTAGTTCCACTACAGCAGCTCAGCTGCAAAAACTTATAATATCTCTTCATAAAAAAGAAGAAAGAAAACAAGAAGAGAGAAGTGAGAGTGCTAAAAGGAGTAGGGGAGCCAAAGTGAGCTAGAGGGGAATGTGAACAAGGTGCTAATGCAGAGCTACCACACACACACACACACACACACACACACACACAGGGCTGTAACTTGGGAACATGAATCATACACACCAATGTCAGCACATAAACACCATCTCACAGTCTTCAGAGCAATACATGGAGTGGCTAGGAGGAAGACAGAAGCAGACAGCTAGCTATTTAGACAAACACACCGTCAGAGAGAGAGATGGACAAATAGCAAATTTAAGGTACTCCTAACAAGTTAGATTAAATTTTATGCCAATGGGATTGCACAAAATGGAATTTGACCTCCACATTTAACCCAAGCAGTGAAACTCACACACTAGTGAACACAGTAGGCTGTGGGAACATGTGCCCAAAGTGATGGGCACCCATATGCACAGTGCCCAGGGAGCAGTTGGGGATTAGGTGACTTTCTCAAGGGCACTTCAATCATAACCTGCATGGGGATCAAACCGGCAGCCTTCTGGTCACAAAACCAGAATCCTAACCATCACAACGAAAATATGATACAATACAATACAATTAATATACAATACAATATGCTAATAAACAGAATGACAGAGCAGACAGAAAGGAGATTGCAGGCTGAATGGCAGAGGGGTAAAGGCGAGAGTAACATGATCACCACTGCTGGAATGACTTTAAAGGCCACACTAATGTAAACATCTTATTTCAGACAAACAAGCACGATGACCTTTCCAAAAGCGAGGGAGCACAAGAAAACTCCATAAAGGTCATGCCTGGATGAAAGTGCAAGAGGAATTTGGCCTGAAATGAGAATAAGCAACAATCCCACTATTTCATGAATCAGAAGTAACAGGCCATGGTTTCTATTACTCTCTCTCACTCGCTCTCTTCTTTTTCGTCTCTACGCTGAAGATGATGTGACTTGAAGGACCACAGAACAAATCAAGTGTTGATGTTTCACCTCATCATATCAGTCTTATCATGCAGAATGCTACTAATGCTACAGAGCATTCACAGCTCATTACATCCTTCTGCTGCTTGTCCATCTTCTAAAATAACACAAGACTCCAGAGCAGATGACATAACAGAGATATGTGTACATATGTGCCTTTGCAGAAGACAACCTAGAAAAACACACCAGACTAGAACCAGATATGCCTTAGCACATGTGGCTTTATACTTGCTAACACAAGATATAACGACTGGTTCTTTGAGCAATTTCATAAAGAGCAACTTCTGTTTACCTTGTATGAGAAAGAGATTTGAGAGTATGAAGAAAGTTTTCACATAATGTAAACCCACCTTAAGGGTTCTACCTGGAATCTCTACATTATATGCAGGTTTTTTCAGTTTCAAAAATACCTCCTCAAAAATGTTTATCTAAAGAACTGTCCAATGGCATGCTACTTAGGGAACTTCTATGATATCATACCAAAACACAGCTGTAGCACATTTATTTTAATGTAGTACATTTGATTGTGATTTAGCACATACAGTGCTGGATCTACATGCTTGTGTAGGAGTCACCACTTTACTTATATTGCTTATGATTCCTCTTAGGGAGATCCTTAATTGAAGTTTCAGTCTGTATTCTAGCTGTTCTGAGTTCTGCAGTATCTACACAGTCCTGTCAGAATATCATTACCACCCCTGGTTTGGAATGAACTCACCCTGAGACATCAAAGATGCCATGTGACAGGGTTTGCTGCACAATTAACTAAGTGAGCCCAACAGTCCATTGTAGTGGAGTGCAAAACAGTCATTATGGGCAAAGGACATAATTTGATTGATGTCCAAAAGGGCATGATAGGGTATTGGGTGAAGGGTGGTAGCATGTCAGAAACCATTAACTTTGTGAGATGTTCTACAGCTGTTCTAGTGAAAGTGTACTGGGAATAGAAGTGGTGCACCACTGGCCAATGATGTCAGAGACAAACGACGACTCTGGCAGAGGATACAGAGCAATCGATGTGCCACAGTAGACCAGTTAACCTCTACAGTGAACTCAGGAACAACGAGGAAAGTGTCAGGGATCACCAGTGAGCAAACATTCCAAGCAAAGGCTGGTTTTCCCCACTGTTAGATACAGTAGGTGGTCATAATAAATCTGATATGTCTGTAGATTCTAGCTAGAACTTGATCCTGATTGGCCTTCTGGATGTTAGATGTTCTTATTTGATCTGGAACAAAATGGCTTTATAAACATTCTTAGTCCAGACCACAAGCTTCGGTGTGTGAACTCGTCTGAGATCACTATATGAACACCGATCCCTTAAGCCACTACGAGCTTCATTCACATGCTCCTGTCCACTCCTGCCAGTGAACACCAGCACACACCCATTCATACTGCAGCAAATGGGCTTTAAGAATCAGTTCATTCACACTTTCTCTCATTAAATACAAGTATATATGATTAGTATTCATTAGTGCAGGTTTTAATGGGGTGCCATTTATTTATGTGGGTATGTATTTGTATACATGTGTTTGATGTGGGGTCTATAATGCATCTACTTATTGCTATACATTGAAGAACCAAAACACCTTCTGAATGGTGTATGGCAACACAGCTCCATACTCTTAGGGTGCCAAGCACAAGTTTTTCTTATAGTTCCTCCTGTTAACAGCATTCAACATTGGGCAGTGGGCAACCATAAGACGTGGAGTGACTGTTACATGGTTCTAATTGTCATGGCTAGGTAACTGGGATAGAGTATCTCCAAAATGCTTGTGGTGTGCTCCTGGTCAGCAGTGGTGACTACTGACTGGTTCAAAGAGGAACAAACCACCAACTAGCTTCAAGGTTTTGAGTGTCCAAGAATCAGTCCATGAGTTTAGCTACAGAAGCGGAACCAACAGAACTATTGTAGTACAAGTCACAGAATGTTGAGTGCTGGTTACAGGAGGAATTAATAAGAACATGAAGTACTTGGCTCTCTGAGAGTATAGGGCCTTGTAGCTATACACCAGCCAGACAGTCAAATCTTTCATCTTTTAATAAATCAAACAGAGAAATTGGACACTTTATAACATCATCTGGGCAAATAAATGTATGGCTACTGTGTAAGCTACTTTCATTGACAGTGTCTAAAAGGGTTGAGTGATCAAGTGCCTTTGGTTCTCCAAAGTGGTTGGTTCTTGAAAATGTTTGTAAATCAGATCTAGAAAATCTTCTTAAAGAGGTTTCAAAAACTTTCTTAAAGTTCACATAATAAAATGGTTCTCCACTAATTAAAGTTTTTCCCCACAAACCACACATCCAAGGCATGGACATTTAGGAATGCTTTTGAGACTTCACATTGCACCGTGATGATGCAAATGAAAGATCCAGACTTTCACATTTGATCACATGGACAATAACGCTGACTCAAATTTGTATTCCTGTATGCTCTGTCTACACCTTATCCATTTCTAACCATAACTGCAGGAAATAACTGGAAAACTATTTGATTGGTCTGAAAAATATTCTTCAAGGGTTCTTGTGAGAGTGATCCACTGCATGCTTAAAAGGTACTTTGAATGGTGAAAAGGTCAGTTTGACGTAGAATGTACCAAAAGGGCTTGAGGTATTTTTTTAATAAGCTGGACATTATAACATGGTAGAACCTTTATAGTGTTTTAGAGAACCATTTTCAGATGAGTTCTATATGCTACAATATTAAATTTATTCTTCTCATAAAGCATGCAGATCTCATTGTTTTATCTTTCTTACAGAACCATTCAATAACCATCTTTTTAAAAAGTTCCAAAAGCAACATCAGTATATTTTCTATCCTCCTCAGAACATGTAGTCCCTATAGAGCTCAATGCACACATAGAACATCCCTTCATCAGCAGTCAACATCAGACCTCCAAGCCCCTCACACACCATCTGCACCTTTCCATTATTTCCAACCACAGCCTTCCCATACAGAAAAAAAGAAAAGACTCCCCTCCTGTATCCACTCCCAGCAGCACCTTCAACTCCCACTCACCGCACAGCAGCTGCATCCACGCGCACGTCTTGTACACGGTGGCTGTGTTGCAGAAGAAGAAGAGTGCCATGCAGGCGATGCAGCTGAGGATCAGCACCATGGAGAGCAGCACGAAGAAGGAGGCAGCCTTGAAGGCGCCTGACGGGATGGAGCTGAAGTCGGCGAACGTGCCCTGGCACTTCAGGTCGCGGTTCGAGCTGCCCTCGCCCACGCAGTAGTGGAAGAGGCCAAAGTAGCCGGCCTGCGGCGTGTTGACGCTGTCGCCGATCCAGTAGGGCTGAATGAACACCACCACGTTGATGATGGCGAAACAGATGGTGAAGATGGCCCAGAGCACGCCGATGGCGCGCGAGTTGCGCATGTAGTTGTCATGGTAGATCTTGGAGGCTTCTTGCGAGGGCAGCATCTTTGTGTCTTTCAGTCTCAGGCAATCTCTCTCTCTCTCTCTCTCTTTTTCCTCTCCCCCTCTACGATGCTCCTCTACCCCCCTCCTCTCCTCTCTTCTTTCTTTCTATCTATCTCCCCCTGTGTGCCCCCCTCGCGCTCCCCTCTCCAGCGGACGCTGATGATGGTCAGTGTGAAGCTCGATCAGTCCTGGTGTTTCCTTCCCAGCGGCCTTTCATACATCACAGGTTGTGAAGAAACGGAACGATGCGTTGGGTGCAATAGCTAAAAAAATGAATACTACCCCGGCCGATTCCCTCCTCCTCTTCCTCCTCCTCCTCCTCCTCCGCTTTCCGTGCAGAAGCTGCAGCAGCAGGCGAGGCGGCCGAACTCACATCTCAGCGCGGGAAGCGGCCATGGCCACGGCGCGAGCCCCCAGCCCGGCTCCAGCAGCAGCTCTCAGTAACGCAGCCCCTCTCGCCTCGCCTCGCCTTCCATCCAGTCAGACGCGTCACGGCGGTGCAGGAGCTACAGGCGGCGCGCGCACATCCTCATCCTCAGGAGCAGCTCTGAGTCTGACCGCTGCCAGGAGAAGATGACGAATGACGGCTCGCGGATTCTCTGTGAATAACGCGGGAGAAGGATGAGATCCTCTGTTACTGTTTTTGTGTTTGCTTAGTTAGATTTTCAATGCTTTTCTAATCGCGCTGCCGCTGTTCCTCCGCGCTCCCGCTGCCTCCCTCTCCTTCTGTGTGGCTGTTGCGCGCGCTCCCGCACACGGGCACAGGCGCGCTCCCGTCTGGTGGATTGCAGAGAGTGAAATGGTCCCATAGACCTTCAGCAGGCGCTGTTCAGTTCTGCATTCAGCTTTCATGCAGTCACAGTGCATCACGATGGACAGTGTATGCGTTAATAATAATAATAATAATAATAATAATAATAATAATAATAATAATTATTATTATTATTATTATTATTAATTTATTAGGGATGTAGCTCAGTGGGAGAGCCATGCTTTGCATGTATGAGGCCCATGGTTCAATCCTTTGCATCTCCACATCCTGTTCTTTCTACAGCTGTGGCCTGGTGGTAGGAACTTGTCATGACTGAAGTGCCCTTGAGTAAGGCATTTAACCCCCAACTGCTCCATGGGCACCATGGGTAGGGGTGCCCACCGTGTGTGTGTGTGTGTGTGTGTGTGTGTGTGTGTGTGTGTGTGTGTGTGTGTGCGCGCGTGTGCGTGTGCATGTGTGTGCACAGATGGGTATAAAATGTTGAGGTGAAATTTCCCCACTGTGGGACTAATATGGGCTTATAAAATAATAAATAATTAAATTAATTAAATAATTAATAAAAAAAAAAAAAAAAAAAAAAAAAATATATATATATATATATATATATATATTGGTTATTTCCAGTTCTGAGTGAACATACTGTCAATTGTGCTGCTATAATATCAGCCATGTCAACTTGTCACGTGGTTTGGGATAAATAAGTGAGCACACCAGTCAGTTGTATCAGAGTGTAAAACCATAATCATGGGAACACAATTTGACTGATGTTGGTTATGATAATAAGGTACTGGGTGAGAAACTGATAACTTCATTGGATGTTCTAAAGCCATGGTGCTGAGGTTTTCCAAGAATGAATGTACAAACTGGATTCCAAAAAAGTTGGGACACTAAACAAATTGTGAATAAAAACTGAATGCAATGATGTGGAGATGGCAAATGTCAATA
>BRDA01002974.1:14245-49256 GCA_036984385.1 Crenuchus spilurus | reverse complement strand
AACTTCCAAATTCACAGGGTGTTCAAATACTTAATTTCCTCACTGTACATGGGGAGCGAAGGCTAGCCAGTCTGGTCCTTTTCCACAAAAGAGCTTATCTAGCACAAATTGCTGAAAATGTTAACGCGGGCTAATAGATTATTTAATAGACTACAGTGTGAGCTGTCTGCTGTTGTTGAGGAGTGCAACAGCTACTTGCAAAGACTAAGCCTTTGGTGAATGCTCATTTATACTCAGGCTTGAACTCACTTGTTATAAATTAATTGGTAATTGTGCAACCTTCCAGAACAGTGTTAATTTTCTCTGTCCCAACTTTTTTGTGTGTTTTGTGCGAGCTGATGAGACAAGTATCAGTCCTGAAGCAATCTACTATAGCTAAAAAAAAATCTAATGAAACCTCACATCTCAACAGTTTAGTTGCATAATTGCGTCCAATATAAAAGTAAGAATAGTCCACATTTATTAAAATTACAATTAAAATTAGTTTTATTGAGATCAAAATATACTCTAAGCGTATTCTGAATATGTAACTTTTTTTTTTATTGTAATAGAATATTATAATACATACAATAGTGTACTTAGTATTCAGACATTGTTTTGTTCTATACAATATACATCATCAGAGTGCCATCTGTGCTATGCTAAACGTTTCATGTTAGTTGAAAGGTAAACAAACACATTAGATGCACCACTGTGTACTTTCAGTACCATTACTGTAGCTGCTGAAAATGTCATGGAAAGTTCAGAAAGCACTAAACTTTATCTGATCAGAGTTTAACTGTGTGTTCATTATAGTGATAATAAAACAAAGAGACCTTTGTTTTATTGACTTTGCTGTGTTGTTGTCCACAGGCTAAACTACCTCTTGGCTGGTGGATTGCACCCGGTGGGCTTCCATGTGCTTAACATTGGCCTACACTGTGTTATCTCTGCGTTAATGATTGATGTCTTTGCAATATTAATTGGTGGCCTGGCCTGCGATGGGAAAGCTAAGAGACTCACCCACGTTCCCAAGGCCTCCCTCCTGGCTGCGCTCTTTTTTGCTGCACACCCGGTTCACACAGAAAGTGTAAGTAGAGGGGAAGCCATGACTCAGCATGCCATCCCTCCAAAGTAAACAACAGCATACTACAATGCCCTGTATCACATTGCTGCTTGGATGCTGCATGAAACATACATTAAAAGGGACTGGGGAGTAGAAAGCTCTGCTCGGTTGGTGTGCGTTGCAAAGGTGTGTTCTCGAGCTGGTTGGCTGTGCTAATGGCTGCAGAATAGCTGGTTTAACCTGCCGAGGATGTATCTGATTGAACTGGAGCGCGAGGCCTGCACTCTTCCACTGCCTGACTTCTTTAATCAGGCACAGAGAGGCTAGCGCAGGACCTGGGGGGTGAGCTTCAGAAAGACCACTAACTTAGGCCTACTGGATTTATCAAAGGATCTCCAGCCACTGCCCCAGGACTCCAGCCAGGGCCAACCATGGCTCTCTAATGAAGGCGGCCTCCTGCCTCCGTCATTAATTTGGCACCTCCAGAAATGCAGGCAATTTCACAGGCCAGAGCACGGCAGCAGATATTTTAACTACCCGATTTTTTTTCTCTGTACAAACAAAAGCCAATTTTGCTGGCTGTAAAATGCTCAGCTGCTGCTGAAATTAATGCCCCCAGGAATTGTTTTGCAAAGCTTTTAATGTCATTTAAATGTCTGTTTGTCTTGTTGTAATGAGCTACACAAAGTTCTTTAAGTTTCCTGAAACGGAATTCCATCAAAAAATAAACATAAAATATGTCTCATAATGTACTCGGGGACTGTATGAAATAGGTGTGTAATACACTATTCCCACAATTTGGTTCACGCTGCTGGTTTCAGAATTTCATATTATCACAATATTTTTTACAAAATTTGGAAAACGATGACTGTATCCATGTTGTTATGATGAGAATAAAGGTGTAACTTATGACATGCAGATATATTTATTCAAATAATTATTTTTTACAATAAGATAATAATAGAATTTCTCTTTATATTTTTATTTTCATATATTTACTGCTAAACGTTATTACTACATTATTTATTATTACATTATTACTAGATTGTAGTCTTTGGAATAATTAGATTGACTGACCATTCCTAATGTCCCTTAGTTGATTGGTCTCCATATAAAACAAGGATGTGACCAAAACTCCAGAATGTTTTAAATAATTGCAGTGGTCTTGCTTGTATCATAAAAGGCTAATATTCTACATCACTACGAATCTTTTTATACATGTCAAGGACTATAGATGGAGCTAACTCAATTATGGCAATCAGTTATATGCTCTGGCTTTCAGTACTTCTTAAAAAAAGTAATTGCACCAATTACACATTGGATTTTACCACATTTTTGCTGCAAAGAGTTATTTATGGATTGCAGTGATTAAATTAAAAAGTTACAATTCTATTCTCATAACATATGTAGTATTAGTGCATCTCAAAAATGTATATTTAAAAAAGTTAATTAATTCAATGTCATATATATTGTATATGCATTGCACATAAAGTTACACATTTCCAGCATATAATTTTTAGTTTTAATGTTACTGTCTGAATAGGAATTTACTTTTAAATGAAATATTCATGAGCTATAAGCCAAACTGATCAACAATAAAAGAAAACAAAAAAAGCTTGAAATGCCACTTCATGAATCTAAACTATGACCGTTTACATTTTTGAATGAAATTATCTGCACAAATAAAGTTTTTTTTTCATGACATGAATTTTAATTACTTTCGTTCAGAGGGTGGTGTTTTTGAGTATTTGTGTACAAGTCAGGCAGTTTTGGGGATGGAAAATTTTAAAATATTCCAACCAAATTGCTCAATTGTGTTTCATTTCACACATGTATATCAGTAAAAATATACTAGATAGAATTTTCAACAGATGGTGTTAGCTTGTTTAATATGGTATTTTTTCGGTGCTAGGTGGCTGGCATTGTAGGCAGAGCAGACCTCTTGTGTGCTTTCTTTTTCCAACTCTCCTTTCTCTCATACTGCAGAGCATTTCAAGGTGAGTGGAGTAATGAAAACCCTTCAGTTTTATTTGGTCACCCTTAAAAATAAAGGTTTTGCTCTTGCAATATGTGGTATAATCTAAAAATGTTATTGTGTTTTTTTTTTTTTTCTTTTGAGGTGGAGACAAGAGTGACAGATTCTCAGTGCTGTGGATAGTGGGTAGCCTTTTGCTGTGTGCTGTAGCCATGCTCTGTAAGGAGCAAGGCATCACAGTTTTGGTAAGTGTAGACATTTCTTTCTGCATGCATGAAGCAACCAATTAGTAAAATGCTCAAAATCAAACTAAAAATGTGTATTTTACAGTAAGCACAGTTGGTCAGATTCCTCCTCTACACTGTATATCTCAACACAAAGCAGTTCTTGATTAAATTTTTGCTCATCTTTTCCCAGGGAGTGAATGCTGTGTTTGATATACTCATGATCTGTAATCTGAATATCTATGAGTTGACTCACAGACTGCTCGTGAGGAGAAAGGCTGCAGGTGTAAGTATTTGCTCTTTGTAATGTCTGCTATTATTGGCTGCATGTTCTGCGACTCCCAGAGCTTTTTTGAGCTTTGACTTAATTGGTGTCTGAACTGATGATGTTTTTTTGCCCTGAACCTCCAAATAGATCAGCGAGTGGGTCAGTAAAGGATTGCTTATTAGGCTGGCTCTCCTGCTCTTCGGTGGCTCCTTGCTTTTGTATGCAAGGTGGAGGATTATGGGTACGGGGCCCCCAGCCTTCACTGAGGTAGACAATCCAGCCTCCTTTGCTGAAAATGTGTTTCTTAGGGTAAGTTCAATGAGAGACTTGATCTTTTTTTTATTTTCTTTAAAATGTTGTCGGAGAAATATTTTCTTTGATGGATGGAAATGAGCAGAAACCAGGGCAGTTATTTCAGCACCTGGCTTCACTGACTTCAGTTGTTGTTCCAGGTAGAGATTGCACTTAGTTTTAATGTATAATGGAGATGGAGATTCTCCATTGAAAGGAAAGGACAATGTATTCCAGTACTACTGTTTACTGTGTGAAAAACCTTAAATATCGAAAAATTTGTAGGCAGTGTCTCTTCCAGTGTTTCTTTCTAAATCAATGGTATTTATTAGGGTCCAGCTGATATATAAAAGTGTTATGGGTAATACCAAAACTAAACATGAATGGCTGAAATCTTGATAATTAATAATATCAACTGATTTTTATATATTTATAAAGGATTTTATAGAAAATATATTTCAGAATTTAATGTTATACTCCAGTACCCTACGTTACACAATGACATTTTCATGATGAAGGGTTCATTTGCTCACATGTTTATGTTCTGTTATATTAACCATTAAAATATTATGCATTCAAATTCACCTCCCTGTGTTAAAGTCATAAAGGATTAGCATTAGCACATTAGTTTAAAGGCACTGCTATTTAGGATTCAAATGTTGGTGCTGCCACAATCAAAACTATTTGTGTGTTATCAGCCATGTATTTGCTAATACTGTAAAAAACCTCAGGTTGTTGGTATCGCCCAGTATTATTGGCCAGCTTGTATATCAGTCAAGCTAAATTCACTCATTAGACAGGTTGGATTATACTGTATATAACTTATTATGTAAATGTTGGTATGTTTGGTACATAATGTTTTCTATTAGCAGCTGAAAAATAGATTGTTTTACTGTTAATGTTGTTACATCATATTGTTTCAACAATATACCCAATTACACCATTTTTGGAACTCAGTTTGAGACGGACAGATTTTTTTCCCCTTCAACTCCCTGAATCATTTCATGTTCCTCTCGTTTGCTGCCTGTTTGATGGTGAACACCTCCTGTTCTCTTTGATTGGCAGATTGTGAACTATAATTACTACTACTCCTTGAATGCATGGCTGCTACTGTGTCCCTGGTGGCTGTGTTTTGATTGGTCAATGGGCTGTGTACCTCTTATTAAATCAGCCAGTGACTGGAGAATTGTCTGGCTGCTGCTGCTGTGGGCCTGCTTGATTGGCTTGATAAGGGAAGCTCTGTGCTCCCCAGACAACAGTAAAAGAAGGTGAGAATCAAACAGTCTCTTAGTAGAATTTTACTCAGTCTTTAAATAGGTGGAATTGTATTGTATATGGAATTTCAAAAACGTTCCACTATCAGAGGTTTAGAGAAAAGATTTACTTGTGCTGCAGTATATTGTAGTAACTATATTTGTGTAGTCATGTAACTAAACATTTGGGAAAACTGCTGCATGTTTTGAGAGAGAGAGTCTGTAGAATTGTCAGATTTGTTTGCATGAATTCTAAATACCTGTATTGTGTCTGTTTATTGGTTTAAATAGCCCAACGCTTTTCTAGTAAAAATCAGAAGGGAGCATTGTATTTACAAGATAATGTTTGGTACTTGTGTCTGCACATCTGTTGTCAGGACTTTGTCATTTGGCCTGGCACTGCTGGTCATCCCCTTCCTCCCAGCCAGTAACCTGTTTTTCCGGGTGGGCTTTGTGATAGCTGAGAGGGTGTTGTACCTCTCCACTGCAGGTTACTGCCTCATCTTAGCCTATGCTGTGGCCTACTGCTGCTACCACTGGAGGAGACACAAGGTAGCCTGTGTTGTCTAGTGTGATTTATCTCTCTATCCTCCTTTCCTAATCTTCACCCTCAGGCCATACTTCATTGTAACTAATATTCCTTTTAGTGCAGGGGTCTGTCTCTGTGTGCTCCTGTTTAATGTTCCTCTTTTAATGTGATTGACTGATCCATCCCTAACACCCACCTGCAGAAGCTGCTGCAAGTGACCATGTTGGCCCTGCTGGGCATGAACGTGGTGCGCTGCGCCCTGCGCAGTCAGCAGTGGAGGTCTGAGCAAAGCCTGTTTACCAGCGCCTTGTCTGTCTGCCCTCTCAATGCCAAGGTGAGCCTATCATTTTGAAAAGATGTGGTTAGCTTAGTCTGTTTTTTATAGTAGAGAGTAGGGCATAACCTAACACAGGGTAACTAAGATACATGTACATAGATATATGTACAATAATATATTTTTTAACAAAAAAGTCTTTATTTTACTGTTGGCCATTATGACTTATAGCTCATAAAAATCTGAAGTCCAGAACCTCAGATTATTAGAAATTTCAAGTTTGAGTAAATTATTGTTATACATTATCAACAATAAAACAAAAAGTATTGAAACATGTCAAATATGAGGTTGTTAACACAAATGAACTTTTTTTATTGCATTGTAATTTTTGGAGCACTAGTACATGCTTTTATTTTGTGGATGAAAACTAAATTTACAGTGTTCAACACTGGTCACTGATCACCTTTTTGATGCATATATGTTGGTGTTTACATTAGAAAACTTGTCTGGTTCAAAATGAATGTGATGTGAATTATTTTAACATGCTTCTTGGTGATAATTAGTTATTAGTTATACTCATACCCTGTCTGTGGGGAAGTTGTATTTGGCTGAACTGTTCCTGAACAGTATGTGCTGGAAAGAAAGTTTTTATTTTCAGCAAAGATGAATAGGTGGCATCATCTTGCTTAAGTCATCTAAATATTATTTAGTAAAAACCAGCATGTTAGGTTGTGCCCTGTTCTGTTCTGATTCACTCGTAGGCTATTGTTTAACTGAACAATTGATTTTTACTTTGTTTATAATGCCAATGTTTACTTTGACTATGAATGCAGCAACTGTGAATGTGACTGAAGAGTGGTAAAAGACAAATTATTGGTTTTATTCTCAGTGAAAGCATGATTAATGTGCCTTTGTGTTTGGAAGCAAAGAGTGCAGTTTTACACCAGCAGAGTCAGAACCTGTACTGTATTTACTTTGGATGTCTAACACAAAAATTTTATGTGGCAGCCAGAAATGGCCTGGTCTGGAATGCATCTATGCATGAACAGTAACCCTGACATTACTTGTATTTTCTTTCTTCTACAGGTTCATTACAATGTTGGCAAAAACCTTGCTGACCGAGGCAACCAGAGTGCTGCAATCACATACTACAGAGAGGCTGTGAGGTATGTGGTACAAAGTGCATTTTAACAGTGTGGACTGCAATCCTGAACTTCAAAGAATACTTTACAATTTATTTATAGCTAGCTATTTGTCGTAATATTGCTTAAGCCATTGCAGATTTCCTCAGTTCAGCTCCTTTTAATTGTATAATTATGTAAAAAAGTTAGTGGTTCAGCGGACTAAGGTGCTGCCACTATGATCTGAGGATCGCAAGTTCAAATCCCATTCATGCTGCATGCCATCGACAGCCGGGGCCTAGAGAAAGCAGAATTGGCTGTGCTCTCTCTTCTAGTGGGCAAGATGCTGCACTCTCCCTAGAACTATAAACAGTGTCGACTGACTTGGGCGTCAGCCTGGTGATCCATCAGAACTGGGGATCTGTGCTTTCCTCCGACCACGCTAGCTGCCTGGCGGCGATGTATCACCAACAGTTTGGGGAAAAAGAGGAGCTTGATGTCACTGGTGTCGGAGAAGGCCTGTGCTTGTCTGCCCCCTCCCAAGAGAGTCAGAGACATTGCAAGTGATGGTGATAGGGAGAGTTGATAAAAAAGAGGCAGGTTAATTGGCCACAAAAATGCACTGGGGAGAAAATCAAGGGTAAAAAAAAAAGTTACAAATATGGCAGTTAAAATGTAAAACAATGTGTCATGTAATTGTTTATATATAATTGTTTCATTTAGGTTGCACCCAAAATATGTCCATGCCATGAATAATCTGGGAAATATATTAAAAGAGAGGAATGAGCTCCAAGAGGCAGAAGATTTACTTTCTACAGCTGTTCATATCCAGTAGGTGAAGAGAAGACTCTACTCATGTAATATGTAAATAATTGAAGTCTGAATATGTCCGTAGTTGCTCATGTCTTTTGGATTTCATGCAGACCTGACTTTGCTGCTGCTTGGATGAATCTGGGCATTGTGCAGAATAGCCTGAAGAAGTTTGATGCGGCAGAGCAAAGCTACTGGAATGCTATAAAATTCAGAAAGAAGTATCCTGATTGCTACTACAATTTGGGCAGACTGGTAAGCATTTTATTATTACAGTTATTTATTTTATTTTATTTTACTGCCTTCTAGTCTTCTGAGATGTTTATTTTGAGAGGTTGAACGTATTAACTACAACATAATTTGCATTCAAGTGGTTTTGGTCAGAGAAAATGCACAGCACAAAAAATAATCTTGTTTTAATGTCTGTGCATACTATCAATATCTGTGCATGATGCAACATTTTTAGGTCCTTCTGCTTCTCTTTGTTGCTATTTGATGTCAGCAGAGGTATAACTTGTGTAGATAGTTTAGATAGATTCAGTATAGAGTAGGGACAACATCGACCACAGATGAGGTGATATTTTTATTACTGTTAAGCCCTCAGCTCAGAACTCTGGGAGTTTTCCCTATGATGATGTGGTTGTGTTCATGTAGCCTAATCTTGTAACTACATTATTTCCAAAAAGACAGCATTTGGCATCAAGAGCATTAAAATGAGGGTTCAGCCTTCTAGTATATATCATTTCAGTGGTACATTACCTTTGTAATATTGACTGAACTTGATCAGGCGAGTGATAAACAAATCGTTATTTTACTTTATCCAGTACGCGGATCTGAGTCGACACGTGGATGCTCTGAATGCTTGGAGGAATGCCACCATGTTGAAGCCAGACCACAGCCTTGCATGGAACAACATGGTTATATTACTGGACAACACTGGTATGTTCAGCAAGTATTGACCTTTTTAGTGTGTCACTACAATTACTGTTTTTTTTTTTCTTTTCAGAACAATTTTTATAAAACTATTTGTAGGTGCAGGATTACATCTAAAACATAATACTTAAATAAAATATAAAAAATAATACTGAGGCATGTTAGAAACAATATCTTCAGACAGTATTCTGGCAAAGTAAATATTGTATGTTGTTCATGTGTTCTGAAAAAGGTGCAGAAGAAATAATATATTTAATATGTAACTTAAAGTGTTGTAATAATGTTGTCTTATAAAAGCTACTAGCTGGAATCAATGTCAATGGAATTTCATCATTTGAAATCCACTAGAGCAAAAAATGCCTCCCTGCAATATGAGCACTTATTAAAGTCAGCTCAAAACACAGCTGTGGGTGAATGGCATAGATAATGCATACTAGAATGGATCCAGTACGCACTGCTCAACTGGGAAAGCAGTCGGCTCTTTCAGTGTGTCAGTGTGTAGTATCCATGCAAACTTGCCCACCTCCTTTAACATGTCACACCACTGGACAAAGTTGCTATTCATTAAAAGCCCCATTCACAGATATAAAAGCCTTGTGTTTATGTTGCCCATAAAAAGTCACATAAATATATAACTTCTAAAGTAATTCACTGCCTGCCAACTGTTTATTCAAGTTATTTTGCTCAGGATCACTTCTCTACGTGCCTGCCAGAGTGATACCTCTTTGGCCTTGTTTAAATATAAACATAAGTATTAAAATCATCTTGTTGTAAAGCCATGAGAACATTATTTGAATATTAATTAGAAAGCTTGCTCATATTATAATGTCATTATGTGATTGGACACACAGCTCCTGTAAAGCAGCTGATGAGTGCAAGTCAGACTAGATGGAGAGTGTCATAATCGTGTCCTGAGTGAATGTTCTCATTAGATGTGCCCTTGACCGACCCCTTAGGGGGAAAGGAAATGATCTCTGCCTCCTCCCAAACCTACTCACTTTCTCATTTCCCCCCCTTCATCCCAAGTATAGCTACAGGCCCCAGCTCTGTGTGTGTGTGTATGTATGTGTGCACACACATGTGAGGTGTGAACCTCCAGTCTGCAGATGCTGAGCATCAGGTGCACTCACACACATGGGTCCCTCTCATATAATTAGTCCACCCTTTACACCAATTAACTTTCCTTCCTTTCGTCCCTCTTCAGCTGATCAGGGAACTGCATTGGCAGTTAACTCATGTAACTAGTCTCTCTCTTTCAGTCCAATAATGTCATTAAAGTGTCCTTTAATGACTTAGTATATTCATTTTTTTTGTGAATACCAGAATGCACAATGTATATGCAAAATATGTACACTTATGAGCCAGATGGTTGTTGACATGTTGGGAGAAATGGACAGGTGTGAATACTTCAGCAACTTTGACAAGAACCAATCCATTTTGGCCAGATAATGTTGAAGCATCTCTGAAATGACATAGTTTGTGGTATTCTCCCAGTCAGTAGTGGAGAATACCTGGTAAAGATCTCCAGATTCCCAAAACCTTAATCTGAATGAGCATTTGTGGGATAGACTACAAGAAGAAGTCCTATCCACAGCCGGTAACCTTGCAAGTTAGAAGACCTGCTGCTAATGTCCAGATACCATAGGGCACCTTCAGAGTGGAATTAATGCCTCACTATGATGATGCTGTTTTGGTGCCACAGTATATTGCAATAAATTATGAACACAGCTCATTTTAATGTAGCTACAACCTATTAAGGAATTGTCCTAACATATCATTTATATTCATTAAACATAGACATATTGCAAACATTTTTGTTTTAACGTACACACTGTTGAATAGTAATTTACTCAAATTCTAAATGAAACTTGATTGTGGATTTCTGATTTTCATGAGCAATAATTATATGTGCAATGAAAAAAATGGTGTAATAGATAAAAAAAATATATGTAATTAATATAAAATGTCAGTTTACGTTTTTGAACTAAATGATGGAACAACAATGAACTTTTTCATTTTTTTTTTCAATATTTGTATGTTTTGGTGTGGCACTGTATTATGTACGTTTAAAGTAGTGTTAAGGGTGTATGGAAGGAGAGTCAGATTTGTGATAACCAGGATACTTTTCTAGTGCTGGTTTTGTGTTTTGTCCTCATACTTGAATTCCTTATTCTTTCCTTATTTTTGAATGGTTTGATTATTGATTGATTTATTGAAGTGTAAGAATAGTGGTCATACTTTGAAACCTGAGTTATTTTAACTAGAAACAATTGTACATGTTTCCCTTTATTCTAATGAGAGTCAGCAGTCTTATAAATGTTCGAGTGTTGGGATTCTTTCAGTAGGCAACGAGAACACAGCAGAAAGAATGTAGCTCTTTATTGTAGATGAGTGAATATAGGGAAATGCATCAGATGCACTCGGCACATATTTTTTAATCATGACACTTGTGTGTAAGAGCTCTTATGTTGGGGGGCGGGGGAAATATGTTGATCTAGATCATTTAAAGTGCCGGTATCGGTATCGAAAATTTTCAAATGAGACTCAGTCCTAGTAAGCACCCAACATGATTAGACCGGAAGAGCAGGAATCAGCAATGCTTGAAATTTATGTATTAAAAGCTTTGTGTGTTGTTTTAAAGCCAGTCTTCCCCTGCCGTGTGGAGAATGCCCCGATTCCTCGAAAGGACTCCTTTAAGCAGACACTTCTCTGAGCTAGGTTGCTGCTCCCCGGAGTGCCTTGGCATGCTGCGTTTTCCCTGACAAGGAAAAAAAAAAAATCTTGGCATCACTAACTTTTCCTTCAGCATTTTCAGCCTTGTCTTGTCCCAAGACTGCTCAAAATAAATTACCAAAAAATTGGAAATGAATTTCACCTCTTCCTTTTTGCGTCTCTGGATAAAGCCTGAGACAGAGCACTGGGGTGCAAACCATGAGTCATGTTCTGGCTCCTGTGGCCAAAGAGAATCTCTGCTGCTCATGAATTAGATAAGGGTCAGCCAGTATGATGGGACCTTTCTGACTCTGTGGTCAAAGCGAGTTTTGACATTTGGATCAATAAGTCAGTAGCCCTTGTGTTGAACCCTAATTAGGAAACTAAAGCAGTCGACCATGTGCAGAGAGGAAAAACTCGTGTGGACACCACTGACAAATGAGGCGATGCTCTGTTTGTATAGAAGGCACTGTGCTTAAAACTAACGTTTTTGTTTTTGCAATTATTCCACTGAACCTGCATCATCAAATCACATAAGTACATATATCACATTGAATTGTATGACTCAAAGCTATACTATTAACATGGAAAGTAAATGTTTGGTTGCATTCCAATATATGCATCTGTTATATCACTAATTCTGCAGAGTCATTTTCTCTATTAATTTACTCAGTTATTAGATGTTTATTTTAATATTAAATTTAATGCCACTTGAATTTTAGGTAACCTGGCTCAAGCAGAGCTGATAGGAAAAGAGGCTTTGAGGATACTACCCAAGGATCACACCATCATGTTCTCCTTGGCCAATGTACTGGGAAAACAGCAAAAGTACAAGGTAAACTGTTTCTTATTGCTTATTATGCTTTTATTTTTTATACATGGGATAATTCTACACTACATGTGGAAAGTATAAGGATTATGTCCAAATTCAAAGGCTTCCATTTAAAACTAGCTGAAGAAAACACACCATTACCACAACTCATGTTCATTTTTCTCTTTAGGAGTCTGAAGGTTTTTTTCTAAATGCACTGAAGATCAACCCTAATGCTGCCAGTTGCCATGGCAATCTTGGTAAGTCTTTCATAAGACACCTTGCACTATATCGAGGTTACAACTCTGGGTTGTTTTTAGACATTGTCATTAGAACACTTCTTAAACTCTGGTTTTGTTCTGTGTGCTGTTGGAATTAATCAGTGAACAAAACTGGGAGCAGTTTTCTGTCAGTAAAGAGATGTAATATTTGACATTAAGCAGCTGTCTTGTGCTATTGTAGCTGTTCTGTATCACCGCTGGGGGAAGCTGGACTTGGCTAAGAAGCATTATGAACTTTCTTTAAAACTGGATCCCAGTGCTCCAGGAACCAAGGAAAACTACAACATGTTGAAGCGCAAACTCGAGCAGCGGCAGAGGACAGTTGGATAAGATTTTGATATTAATAGTGTGCATCAAATGCCACCTTGGTATGTTGTACACCATGAAAATAAAATGTCTTAATTTATACTATAGTTTTTTGTATGGTTGCAGTTTTTTTTTTCTGTTTGTCTTGCCATAGTGCTTCATGTTCTGTGTTTTAAACTATGACTTTATAATGGGCTCATTTTCTTCTCTTACATGTGGCCCTTAGTCTGAAAGCATGTGGAACATATCTACCATCTTGTCTTTCATTCCTGTCTTTCATCTTTGACCCTCATGTTATGTCAGCTGGCCCTCTATTTATTAGTCTATTTGGACTTTGTAATTGTGAAGTATGTTACAATTGGCTATTCACCAAGTATGTGCCATTGCACTCAAATTAACAAATTGCATTTTAAAATGTCTGTTACCATCAGTTAGGCACTTAGTTTGTTTGTTTACACACATTCCATCGTATCAAAGTCATGTTAGTAAGTCTGGATCATGGCCCGTCATTGCTTCCAGTCCTTCTGTAGTTAATGTAAGAAAGGTGTTTTGCAAGTGCATGTTGTGATGTGCAGGAGCCCAAGGGTCACCCCAAGCAGGAAGTCAGCGGCCATGGCCAAAAAGAAAACAGCACAGCACGGAATGAAAGCTTCAAAGCAGGCTGGACACCATCCCCAGGAGGCATCTCGCGCACACACTGGCTCATCTTGAAAGTTACTGCTGAGTGAGGGCTGACCCCAGGACACAACTTCAGTCAACAAGTCTGCTCCTCAGTTGAAAGTTCAGCACACTTCTGTTTTTTCACCTGCTTCCTAATGCTGCCAGGGAACGTTTGAAGAGCTGGTCCAGCACACATTGGTGGAGCAGCCGGTTTGTTCATAGAATTTGAACCACAGGTGTAAAAGGTGGGCTCAGAATGGCATAGTTGACAGTGGCGAAGCAGGTAATAGCTCAGTAAGTTTACAACTGCATGGCATATGATCATTAATTTAGTAGTTTATCTGCAAAAAAAGAGAAGTTGATTTGAGAAAAGTGGAGTAATTCAAAAAAGTAAACTGCCTTATATTTGATATTAATTACACAAAAAGTGACATTTAAAGCCCTTTTTTGTTTTAATGTTGATACTGTTTGAATAGTAATTGACAAAATTATTCTAATATGAAATATTCTAATAATTTCACTTGAAATCTCACTTTAGATGTAATTAAAGTACAACACTTTACCCTTTGGAATACAAAATCCTAATTTTTAAGATTCACTATTACTGTTGCAAAATTTTGAAAAGATAGGCCATGTTTTGTTTCCTTATTTGCCATTTTTGGTTTTAAAATGTAGCTAAAAGTAAAGCTATAAGCTTGCAAATTTTGGCAAAAGTGCTGACCATTTTATTGCTGTTATGAGTTTTTAAAAAAATAGAAAAACAAATCTGTTTTCTGACACATGATCCAATCACATATGTGATCACTTAAAGCACAAAGTTCAAGACTATAATTGTATGAATTTTGGCAATTGCCAAAAATACAAGCTATTTATTTATTTATTTTATATAATATTCACCAGTCAAGGCTGTACCATAACAATAAAGTCTCTTTCTAAGCACAATATTCAATATAACTGATTTAATACGTCACATGGAGTTACTTAGCAACTGAAAAGTGTTTTTCCCCAACATGAAAAAAAATTGGAAATGGTCAAAAATGCACAACTAGCAAAGATTATAGTTACATAACTTGCTGTACTTGCTGAATGTTGGAAAAAAATGCCTCCGCAGACTGTGCTATGCTGTGCTTCTATGACATTTTCCCTTTATATGAAGTAAAATGAAGTTGATTTTCCTGAAACATAAACCAGTAACTGCAGCAGTGATGGTTTTGTCATAACAATAAAAGAAAAACTTGTAATACACTAGGTTGTTATTTCCCAACTTAAGTATTTTTATCAAGTAAGATAAGTAAAAACTTTAGATCTTTCAACTACACCAAACCACTGCATTCTTCTTATACGATGTTCTGCACCACAGTTTCTTTCAGTTACTGTTTTGGGAGGTTTCTCACTTCAGAAGATGAAATGCATGTTCAATCCATGCTCAGAATCAACTATGAAAGCCCAAGTCATGACACTACCTACACCACACTTAATAGATACAGTAGAATTAATACTATCCTTTTGTTCTCCATACTTTGGTTTTTGCATCACTTGGACAGACGTTAATCTGGGTCTCTTTTTCACAGCTTTTGTGGCTTATCTCTGCATTTCTTTGCAAATTTCAATTTGGCCAATCTGATTCTTAAGGCTGGTAATTGGTTTATATCATGTGGTAAGACCGCTTTAATTCTGTTCTCAAAGACTTCAAACAATTTAAACAATATCTAGTGATACCTACACCCTTGTCCTTTGGAGGTTGTTGATGATGTCACTAATTGTGGTTTACCCCGATGTCTGATTTCTAGTAAAACAGTTTCTTCTTCAAGACATTTCAAATCGTATTGTTATATACTCACAAAATGCGTTTGTGGTGGTTTTCATTGTTCTTTGGTCCTTGTGTTGGTTTATCGACGTTGACAAAAATGCAGCCTACACAGGAGTAACCCAGGGCCTGAGACAAGAGTAGAAGACAATAGATATCAGAAATTTGCAAGTAAATAAAATAATTGAGACATATGACTGGCAGATATTTCTTGCCCAAGTGAGCCCTGTAAAATTGTTTAAATATAAACACACAGTGCTGCTTGAAAGTTTGTGAACCATTTAGAATTTCCTATATATTTGCATAACCAACCAAACACAAATGAATAAAAAATATTAGACTTGGTCATTTTTTATTGAGGAAAAGTATCCAAATATTACATGTCAGTGAGTGGCAAAATATGTGAATTATTAAGATTAGCAGGTGATTTGAAGGTGAAATTTGATGGTGGTATCAATCAATGGGATGACAATCAGGTGTGTGTGGGTGCCCTGTTTTATTTAAAGAACAGGGATCAAGTAAAGTCTGATATTTACTATAAATGTTTGTGGAAGTGTATCATGGCATGAGCAACAGAGATTTTTGAGGACCTCAGAAGAAAAGTAGATGATACTCATCAAGCTGGGAAAGGTTACAAAACCATCTCTAAAGAATTTGGACTTCACTAAACCAGTCAGACAGATTGTGAACAAATGGAAGAAATCCATGATCACTATTACACTCCTCAGGAGTGGTCGACCAACAAAGATCACACCAAGAGCAAGGCGTGTAATAGTCTGCAAGGTCACGAGCATAAAGCAACTTCAACAATGGTATCCACAATGGTGTGCATGTTGAAAGCTGCTGCTATTAAAAATGCTGCTGCCCATCTTCAGTTTGGACAAGATATAAGAGTATCAGAATTTTTTTTTTTAATGAAAAGTGTTATGTTTGGAGAAAGGAAAATATTGCATTCCAATATAAAAACCTCATCCCATCTGTGAAACGTGGTGGTAGTATTATGCCTTGAGCCTGTTTTGCTGCATCTTGACAAGGATGGTTTGTCATCATTGATTGGACAATTAATTCTTAATTATACCAGCAAATTCTAAAGGAAAATATCAGGACATCTGTCTGAGCTGAAACTCTAAAGAGCATAGCTCGTGCAGCAAGACAAGACAAGACAAATGACCAAGTCAAAGCCCTGACTTTAATCCAACAGAAATGTTGGGGAAGGACCTGAAGCAAGCAGTTCATGGATTCCTCAAATCCGATGTGCAGGAGTAGGACTGACCAACAGCTACTGGACAAATTTAGTTATTTCAGTTTTTACTGCACAAGGGCATCATATCAGATATTTAAAGCAACCCACAGACATGTAATACTGGATCATTTTCCTCAGTAAATATATGACCAAGTCTAAAATCGATTTTAGTGCTTGTGTGACAATCTGATGAAGTTTTAATTATTTTTTTTATTTTAGGTTAATTTCTAAAGAGTTCACAAAATGCCAAGCACCACTATATATATATATATGTGTGTGTGTGTGTGTGTGTGTGTGTGTGTGTGTGTGTGTGTGTAAAATCTAATGATTAAATAGAATCCTTACATGATTATCTAAATGAGGCATATGTAATTTTATTAATCTACTGAAAGTAATTCACATTTTAAAACTTAATATCTATTTTCTTAAGGAGGAGTTGAGAATTTTTTTTTTTACAAATGAGCAGATGCTTCAGAGTGATTTGTCTACACAATAAATGTAACCTTGAGTAAGCACAAAAAGACTGGAGCCCACATTTACAAAGATGTCTGACTAATGATAACTTTTTAGAAGTACAAACCTCAATTTTGTCAGTTTTAGTTTCAAATTTTAACAGCCATATTATTATTATTATTATTATTATTATTATTATTATTATTATACTCATCATCATCATCATCTCTGTTGTTATAGGTGTAGTCTCCTTTGAAGAGTGTGGTCTTCAACCATGTGGGCATCTTGATCCTGGAATAAATAAATAAACAAAAAGATGTTGTTAAGATTTTTTTATTTTTATCTGTGGAGGAAAAATCAATAGTTTTCAACAGGCATACACTTTTGGATATTAAAGCAAAAGCTGTGCTGTCGGTGGAAAACAGGAGCATTGGTGAAGGCATGTATTACCTACAAACAAGCCTGAGATCTTCTTGTAATTCAGATATTCAGCATCATCTTCATCTTTTAACCTTACAGAACGTGAGGATGATCAGTAGAAGACCACAACACCTTTCTTTCACCCTTCAGTAAACAGTAGTGATGGGCTGCTGACTTTCAACCTTATATACCTACAATTAATGTCTCTATCCACATGAATGGTTCTGGGATTTGTCTTTGTAGCTTATCCTCCACTGAACCCTCAAGCTGGCCAGACTCATTTCAGAGAACAAGTTCAGGTTTCTAGTCAGTGATCTGAGATTGTGCTCTTTGGATGGCTCTGGCTCTGTCTCTACGTTCAGCCAAATCAGCCCTGAATCCCATTTTACAGCTGAGAGCCTCTCTGACAGACTGCTAATCAATCTGACAGGATGTTGTGAGTGCTGCTTGTCTAAAATGCTCCATGCTCCACCCTGCGGTCCCTTAAACAATCCTAATATCTTTTGATAGAGCCCTGCGACTCTGTCTAATTGATGTACATTTTTTTCCTGCATATCCCCTTTGCTGACTGCGCATGTTCTGATGTTACAGAGCAACCCACCGCTGTCTTACCACTCAGTCACACACACTGAGAGATACCAGACAGTCCTGCACTACACTCAGCCTACAGTCCGGCTGCACACTTCCATCTGACCACTGCTTGTGATTCATTAGCCACGGCCAGCTGCTGACCTGAGTTTGTACAATTAATATCATGATTAGCCAACGATGGCATGGTGGCATCTGATGTTTGGGTTTCCTTACAATTGACTCTTCTTATTCTTACCCAGAATGCATCACAGAACACATTCTAAGAGAATGTAATTACAGGACTTCATTCTAAGTTTATTATTTGTGGCTGATTGTTTACAGCCTAATTGTATAAATGTAGAAAACACTTTCTCTTCAAAGCTCAAACAAATGAATTGTTAAACAGCGGAGTTGTTGTTGCGAGCTAAAGCCACTCATGTTTTAAATAAAGGAACTCTTCTTGTCCTTAGGGGGCGAGGGTCGAAAATCGTTTTCGTCAGGAGCACCTCTGAGCTGTTTTGCAAAACGAAATGAAGCTCTCTCTGGATCTTATTGAAAATATGGAGCGCTGAGACGGAAATTTATTAAGCGGCACCAGTTAATGCGTGCATTATTCATTTCTGGCGAGCATGAAAAAGTGATTTAAAGAGGTCTGAAATTGCAGCTGCAAAGCCTGACTGCACAGCACAGTGCCCAGCGCGCTCTGTGGCTCCTCTGGAGGAGCAGAGGGGTGGGATCCTCTCCCCGGACAGCCTGTACAGTAACAGCTGTGCTCCTCTCACGGGGGGAACGGGGGCCACCCGGCCCAACAGATGGAAAAGTCGCTCTGAGCTCAGGTCCTTGCACTGTTATTAAAAACTACAATATCTTCCACCTTCCAGAGCCTGAAGGAGGCAGAGAACGTGGCATGGAGCATCATACAAAGACTGTAGAGCTTTTAGTAGTGGTTTGCATGGAGGTTTCTCTTTTGATATGTGATTTCTTGCTTTTTTTTTTTTTTCTAGATCCCACGTCTGGAAAGAGAAAACAGTGCCAGTGGCATATGGCTCTCTACTGCACTAAACATCCATACTGCAGACAGGTCCATCAGTCATAGTGCTGGCTATGAGGGGTGACATATTTGGGCATATTTGAGTCTAAAAGCTTAAAATTTAAAAAGTGTATAGATGCTCTTGCTCCAAGCTCTAAGACCACACCGTTCTGGAAAGTGCAAAGAAGAAAAAAAACAGGCAAGCACCCACCGTGTGGGCCAGGTTATGGCAAATAACAAATATGCAGTTTAGAGCTCTCAGTTAGGGACCTGGGGTCAGGTCTGAACAGTCCAATTAATGCACAGCATCTGTTGTATAGGGCAAGCATGCAAAGAACCTCAGTCATTTAGGCAGCGCAAGGACTAAAAGCTAAAACTTTCCCATCTATTCCAAATGTCACATTGCAAGAGTGAGCACCAAATCGGTCTGTAGACTGGGACAAATCGAGCTATTCTTCAAGAACCTTTTCCCTATTTCTATGGAAAGAGCTCTGGCTTTGTTCTTACTCAGGCTCAGTGTTTTTTCTGCCAAATTTAACAGAAGGCTCAGAGGGTAACGGGGGTTCACCCCAGCATCACCTTCTGCCGCTGAGTAACTACCCACGAAAGACAATCAGTGTGAACCCTGCTGCCTGCTCCTCAAAGTGAAAATCCTTTAATTAGGCTCTGTTTTTTACGCCACATTTTCCTCCAGGATTGCTAGATCATAAAAAAGCAATTAGACCTTTAAGCTTCACGATTTGCTTTTTTTCCCTTAACCTCACATCTGATTAAATATCACAAAAAAGATAAATGTCACATTGTGTACACACCTCTGTATAGTATACAAAAGAGAAATGTTCTACTAAACATCAGTTGGCAGGCTTTTGCTATGATGTTTCTATGTAGGTAGCCCTTTAAGGAATAAATCTGATTTATGATATTGTAAATCACCAATGAAGTAAATCATTCATACAAGCATAACAGCAGCTGTAATTGTAAAACATGTATTTGAACATGACTGGCACAGGTTGAGGAGGATAGTATTAAAAATGAATCAAGCTATTAAATGTGAATAAGGCTCAGCAATATAATTGTTATACATTTTTTATTACAACAGTGCCCTGAGGCTGCAGTTCTTTAAGTGACCTTTGGGGGCAGTGCTGCCTACAAAAATATGACACTACAGATCTTTTCTGGCAAGCAGGCAGAAGTTGTCATTCAAGATTATTTAAACCATAAGAGAGATTATATTAGTGTTGTAATCCTACAACAACACCAGTAAATAACACACAAACACATATAGACATAAACTCATGTATACAATATATGTATGTAGTTAATAATACATACTCATACTACATACTCATGTATGTAGTTAATAAACTGATATTATGTATATATAGCAGAAACAGTAGAAAAATGTATATAAACGTACTACTACATATTATAACTACACACATAGCGCATATATATATATATATATATATATATATATATATATATATATATATATATATATATATATATAAAGCATTATACACACATTAACATACACATACTATATATAATAACTTACTATTTTTATGTATTATATTATTTGGATTATAATATTAGATTGCACACTTTATACACTATAATATTATGTTTAATATAAATTTTTTCATTTCTATTTTAATTTGTTATCTAGCTTTGGTCCACTGATGTGACTGTCTGACATTTACATCATCGTTTATACAGCTTGATGCATTTGTTTCAATAGCAGCTTCAGCTTTATGTACATTACAAGAAAAGAACAGTGCATGTGTAACATAACTAACATTACCAAACCTGAGAAGCATCCAAAGAGCACTTAAATACTATTTATGCATTTATTTATTTATTTATTTACATCTTTATAAAGAAATCTAAATGCACTATTAGATTTCAAAACATTTAAATGGGTCCAATTAAAGTCTCACTTGCTGTGTTCCTATTACTAAAATGACTAATTATGCAGATGGATATCATCAGAGCCGGAGCATTTACATGTAGAATCAAAAAACCATTTACTAAATGAGCATTCTTTCCATCTGCTAGCAAAATGTCATCATGTTAGAGAGGCATATTCAGCATATGAGTGCTATTTAACAGCCTGCCTGAGGAAGCAGTCTGTAATGCACTTGGGTTTGAGCCATTTCCCCATTGATTTCCAAATAACTTTGACATTAATCTACCTAAAGAACGGAACCTAGGCTAATGGCCAGGGTTAAATCAAACACTTTTAAAAACAAATAAAGACAATCTTGGCTTTAAATACAGTTTATTTCATGTCTCAGCTGCACAGTCAGGTTTTATCTGTAGAAAGTTCTCACTTTGCTTTGCTATTTTCCTACAATATGCAAACTCATTTAGTGTCCATAACCCCGGATAATGATGTCGTGTTTATTTCCTCGCTCAGTTCAGTGCGTAATCTCTCCATTAATAAGTCATAATTACAGAGACGTTACAGAACCACAACAGATTCTCAGCCAATTGAATGCTAAGCATTATTAGCCAAGCGCTTAACCATCACATATCTGCCCCTGTTCCAGTCGGCAGAGTATATACATTGTAAATGAGGTCTGTTAATGTACTCTACTCTGCCTAGGGCCCAGGCACAGGGGCAGGAGCAGGGCTGGATATACACCCACACAGTCCTAATGGACTTCTTTTGTCCTGATGATTATGCTCACATACTTTGTATGTGTGTGTATTTATTGCTCCAAACAAAGTGATCAAGTACCATATCGCACATGACAGGATGTGAAACACATTCATTTGCATGAGTGTAGAGGCTGCTTGACTTTGCTTTATGTGTGTGACTGACCGACGACTCCATAAAATTCACTTTAGCTGCAGGGGTCCTGGGACCTTGCTAAATACTGCTACAATACTGCTGTCAAAAACCTGTCAGTCATCAGAGAGCAAGTGTGATTAAAACTAGCTTCACTCAGTCAATTCAGACTGCATAGTCTGACCAAAGCATGCCCGCCCTCCATCACCAAGACACAGCTTTTCTCATTTGCTGTGACACAATATATCAAAACATGATCTACATTTGCTAAATGGTTTATGCAAAGTGCATCAGAGGTCAGCAGACCAACTCAACACTTCTTACAGAAGCCTACAGAAGACAATACACTTCACAGCAATTATCTGATTCATTAACAGACAACAAACATTTCAGGTTTCTCAAACTATTGCAGCTTAAGATTACAAAAAAGTTTTAATTTTATAAGGTTCAACATGGTCTACTAACATAGAGTCTAATATAAGTAAACATATACTTCTATTAAAGTCTAAAAAGATCCTAAAATTAAAAATGTTCACCTACTTGTTAACAGATAAATATAATTTCAGTGAGGAAACTGGTATTACACTCTGATTTTATTTTAATCTTTTTTATAAAAGTACTAAAAACTTTCATTAAAAAGCTAAAAAAAATCTTGTTTAATAATTATTACATATATTTTGTTAATTTATTTGGAAGACAGCAAAAAGACAGCAACAGTGCTATGATCATTTACAATTCCCATTAAATCACTGATGATTTTTCTGATACGAAAAATATCAAAAATAAAAAAATGACCAAATTAATTGACATTATTATTATTATTATTATTACTATTATTATTATTATTATTATTATTACTATTATTATTTTTTAAGAGATTAGAAAATGTCTCAATGATACTAGAAAATGACTCAAATTTTTCAAAATGAAAAAAAAGCAAAATGAGCTCTTATATTTTATAACTTTTTCTCAAATTCTAAATATTTAAGTCAAAAAGACATAAAAATTGACATGAAACATTTTAAGAAATGACAAAAATTCCATAAACAAAATCTCAACATTTAAAATTGTTCACCTACCAGACAGTAAATGAATCCATATTCTCACAAAAAGACACTTTTAAGCCAATAAATACATAATGATAAAATTATACAAATCATGTCAGAATAAATAAGTTGCATAGGTTTATGTTAATGAATACTGACTCGTCAAACAAAGGTCTTTGTTCAGCGTGAATAAAAGAAATAAGAGCTCAGTGTCACTCCTTCTTGCTTGCGGTAGTTTCACACACCATTAAATTATTAACAAGAAAAGGAAAACACAAAGGTCTTTAGAGAAGAAAAGACCAGACATGGCAATCAAATCAAATAAGAAAGAGAAGTTGAGAGGCTGTGAGGGGCCGGCCGGCACTCGAGCTCGACAGCTGAATTCACTTCTTAAAAACCTCTGACGGACAAAGAGTCTCTGAGCATTCATACAGTATCAGTTCAACACATGGACATGATACTGCTGTGTTGTTCAACAAATGTAAGAGCTTGAGCCAGAGAAGCATCTTTAACATCGTTTTGTATGATTAGATGCAACTGAGAAAAGTTAAGACCAGCACATCCTGTTCACATGCCAAGATCAAAGAGACAAGAGGAGAGTAAAGATTTGTTTAAAACTGTACATGTAAATCATGTCCACTCACACACTGATATCAGAACTGTCTCTATAAACAGCTCACTTATTTCAGTAAAATGAGATCTTTGTTGAGCTGACCTCTTTTTAATAGGAAATGTGAATTTAACCATTTATGTAAACAAACTGCACATTTCAAAATGTTTAACTCCAGTAAAGAATAAAAAATGACCAAAATTAGGGTTTAAACTGGTGTAAAAGACAACATTTCTATTTAAAAATTCATGACACTTTTGCTAGACTATATTTTCAATTGAATTATTCTCCTTTATCATATCTCTCATGTTCAGCTTCTTCACTGTTTGATTAATGTAGAAAACTAACAGTGGCTTTAACTCTGCAACAGCTGCACTATCAGCACATCCAGCAGGTTCATGCATCTCAGTCGCAGACCCACCACTGAAAGCACAAAATGACTCAAATTATACCTGATCTACAAACATATAATACACAATTAGCTTGTCCTTTATTATGTCACTAGCAGTAAAGCTTATACTACATATCTTCAATAATATGTCTGTATTTTTCTTTCCACTGACTAAACATAGACCGTTTTTAATAGAATCCAGAATAACAGCTGTGTTACACTGATGAGTAAAGAGCTTATAATTGCTGGTGTAAAGGAACTTTGTAGAGTGTATTTTAGTCACTGAAACAGGAATGAAAACACAAGACGGTGGTCTGTCCTTCAGATGAATAAGTGTGCAACTGTCTTTTCTTCAGCTGAATTGTAACAAGGCAGAGAACACATTCAGGGGCCGCTGATTGAGCGCTTTAGTGGTGTCTGAAAGGCTGAGACGGTCTTTAAAAGTTCATTTGAGCATATGTTTTAGGGCCTGAAAGGATGAATGCAGGTAAATTTGAACAAACTTGTCAAAGCCTTTAAAAGGAACCATTGTTCTCGCTCGACTACTCAGCCATGAAATTATAATGGATCTCTTTCCAACTAGAGGACGATTAGAGACACTAAAGGGCATTATTGTAGGGGGGAAATAAAGGAGCTGCTTCTGTCTGCAGGTGTTTACATCTCTCATTGGCAAAGAGGACCAAACTGGAGGCCACCATGCTCTGACTGCAAAGTCTATTCACTGGTTGGCAGACCAGTCTGAAATGATTGGAACTGTGGGACCTAATAATGTGGGACATCATAAAAACATGCTTTTGTATGTTGGCATATGAATATGTACAGAATTCTGTTTAAATGGAAAGACTTGAAATGGATCACTACAACACCTGTTATTGGGACAAGCAAAAAATAAATAAAAGCTCACTGGTCACCCCAGTATCTCAGTCTGAGTGGGTCTAAAGGGGCCAGAGGGGCTATGTCCTACTTGTGCCCCCTGGCTTGATGGACACCACCTCCACTCTGCATGCAGAGGAGTGAGAGATCCATGCTGCCTTCTGGCACATTCTGGGGCCTGTGCCGACTCAGCATGGCAGCCGGCTTACTCAGCTGAACACCTATGCACCACCGCCCCCACCAACCATACACACAACACATACACACACACCCAGCCCTAAGACCCGGGCCTGTTCCTCTTGTCAATTGGCTGACGGCTGCACTCCCAGGCCCTTCCAGCATGAGCCGCGCTAATTAAAGCCCTCCTCCAGCATGCAGCATGCAGTGGCAGGGTAATGAATGGAGAAAAGCCAGCACAAACAGACAGCAAAAGATTACCTCAACCCTGAAGCTCATCCTTGATGAGATCCTGCTATTAATATCATTATTCCTACACAAATAGTCCTCTGGCTTGTCAAAACATCCATTACGCTCTATAAGAAGGACCAGTTCAGGTGAGGATACGCATGCGGAGTGTCAACCATGGGCATGGTGATATTTTGCCAGTAGTCCAGAAGATGGCAACCTATCTCTGATTCATGCATACTATCAATTGGTTATTTATTCATCAAAGATGTCTATCTTTGTCTTTTTCCTGAAGGTGAGGCGTACAGTTGGTAAGTGGGTTGATGGAGATGGGCGGGTTAAACTCAGGTAAAGGTGATAAATAATGCAGACGGAGCCACAGTTGACCACCGGTGGCTTAGAGAGATGAAAGAGTGGCAGAAGAGTCCTTTTGGTCTCACAGTCTGAAGAAAATGCAAACTGCTTCATCAGAGGCCCAAACACAGCGCAATCACTTTACCCTCCATGCCAGTATTACATAAGCATCTCAGGCCTCTTGTACTCTGCCAGTGGCATCGCTAGAATATGCCCACAGCTGCTCGGTGCTACCGAAACCTGGCATGTGGTTGAAAAAAAAGGAATAAACCAGCATCTTCGTTTCCTCCCTGGTGAATTTCCTCGACCTCTACTGCACTAATGCCATGCCTGCCACTTCAAAGACTTGCCTGCTTTGCCACAGTAAACAACTTCATATTTGATGCTGACGGTTTGGAGTCCCCTCCATTCATTTTTCCTCAGTACTGATCTGCGAAGACTCACATACCAGCAATTAAAGTCTGTGTGAAGAATAGCAGTGAAGAATGTCTCTGAAGGCTTTTACTGGTCAGATTAATGGGCCTAAACAGAGGCGGCAGAGAGAGTGCCGTGCAATGAGCGGCTCACAAACAAGCCATTTCCGCAGAGAGACAGCGTCGATAATTGTGAGAATGTGTGACGCAACAGAAAACGTGTTTGAGTGTAATTACCTAGTGTGAGGGGTAGTACTCTGTACAGCTTGTGCTCAAATGCCAGCCACTGGGCATATGTGCCTCTGTACATCTTCCATACACATGCTTAGAGAGAAGGGGTGGGGAAGGGGGATCCTCACAGCTGAAGCTAAGCTGGAGCATTGCCGAGCCAGAGAGCTGGGCCACCGGGCTAAAGCGCACAGTCGGGACGGCAGCAATTAGAGCAGTGGCTTGTGATCGCAGGCCAAGTGAAAGAGCGACGCAACGGGACGCAGCCAAATGAGAGTGGTGTGTTACGAACGCCGCCCTGCTGGACTCGGGCCTTGCAGGATTAAAGGATGGTCCGAGATGGAGTGCTGGTAGGACGGTTGGTGAGTCTCCTTAAAATGCATATGAGGATGTGTGTAGTACGGGATCGAATCGAGCTCTGGAAATATCAGAAATATCAAAAATCAGAAAGAGGCCACAGCCCGGGTTTATCTGGAAGAATAGGCCTACAGCACACTGCTCAGCCCCACAGTGCATTTTAGAGTGCATGTGAACCATCAGCCACTATCTCAAAACCCTGTAATGTCGAAATAAGACATGAATGAAGCTTCCCAACTATTATGGATGCTTATTATATTATTATTAGTGCCTCTGACTCCTGGCAACAACACAAATCACTAAATCCTGTCTTCTGTTTGGGTCTCCTACTGGCCCATACTTCACTTCAACTGACTCCCACACAGAATATGTATGAAAACATGTATACAGTATGTATGAAACTCAAGTTACAAGGCAACTCAGGCATGTGTGTGTATACACATGTGTCCACAGCTGACAGTATGTACTTCAGCTTGGTCCACAGGCCCGGGGCAGGGCCTGACCCACACCGCCACCCCCCTGGGCACGTCCCGTTTGATGCTCCTTGGGGGTTCCATCATGTGGTTGGCAGGCCGGCTGATAAACAGGCCTTTCCCAGGGGAGCGGAGCGTTGGAAGGCGACGGGTGGGGGGGGGATGTAGTGGGGAGACAGCACAGCCTCTCCAGCAGCTGGCTAGAGAAGCCGGAGAGTGGCGGTGCTGCAGATGTGAGCCTGGAAGCGACAGAAGGTATCGCTGAACACCATGTTTGTTTTTCCACCTCTCCTAGAGGAAAAAGGAGGCCCTTGATCTGGCTCCGAGCAAAACAGTTAGCTTTTGTTTCAAAAGATGAAACCCAGTGTCGTCAAAAGGAGGGGAGAGAGAATGAAAGAGAAGTGGGGGGGGGAGAAATCCGGCGACCAAATGTGGCGTGAGGGTGGTCACTTGTGGCCTGCTATGACCTTTGACTCTGCGTGCACATGATCAAGGGAAGAAGTCCGTTGAGTCTGTACATGATACAGTGCTAGGTGAGCTAGGACAGTGCTACAGTATGCTATCAGACGTATCACACTCTCCAAAAAGAAGTGAAATGGAGAACTTTATAAGAGATGACAAACACGTTCTCAACTATTAAACAGAGAGATTTAATTCAGAGCTATTTGGAACCTTTCTGTCGCCTCATTCGTTATAAAATGTTCACATAATGTAAACGTCAGCTACTGTAATCACATGACATAGAAATATAACAAAGATTTCATATGATAGTGACCATATGCTTAGACACAGTCATTCTGCTTCTCTCCTGTTAGTGCCCTCTCTCTCTCGTTTGTATGTGGATGACAGAGATTGGGTGACTAAAGGCACAAGGGTGAGAGATTTTCCACTGAGTCATTAGCCTTCAGGTGTCTCTTACATTGCCAGCCGGCCTACTTTACATATTCCTGTGAAATGAACATGGATTCACACGTTTCAAAATCCTTCATGAAGGTTAGGAGATGAGAGAATGCAGTCTCTAGGGAGCCACCGTTCCGAGTTTAAGATGACCTAGTCTAGACTACAAAGTCTCATTCGTTGTTTTAATAAATACACGCGTCCATATTCCTGTGATGCTGCCACAAATCCCTTGCATTCAATGTTGTTCCTATCCTTAATACCAAATTTCCATAGAGGCATTTGTGCAAAATCCATTCCGTAATATCATCCTCCCTGAGCAGCACATGCTCACAGCCTCTTTGAAACAGCTCTGTATTTTCCCACAGTGATTGCTGTTGCTCAGGTCACACTGTGTTGCTACTCTAAACTTTAACTCATTCACAGCTCACACTCTTATTCATCAGTTAACCAGGGACACATTTATTACACTGACATTCAAATATGAATCCACAGATTATGCATGATTCCGCTCATGTTTTCCTTAAGACAGGACAGTGTGTGTGTGTGTGTGTGTGTGTGTGTGTGTGTGTGTGTGTGATGCACCAGTGCACAGTGCATCTGCAGTTGGAGCGGTGGCAGCCTGTTAGCATTCCGGCTTGACAACTCCATCAGCCTAGTCTCAAGGTAGCCGTCAATCAGGATGCATCATTTAATCCAAGCAGCACTTTTTTTCCTCCAGCAAAGGCCGTGACAGTGCCTCTACGACTTTATTTACTAGTATGCGCAGTTGTGCTTGCAACGTGTTCATAATTAGAGAGAGAGAGAGAGAGAGGTGGGAAAAACAGCAACAAGTATGGCTGCCTACGCTCAAGGCAGTTAATTTTCAAGATTGGCATTTGAAGTGTGAGCATGCTCCGGCTGTGGCATGGCGCTAAATAACAAAGGCAGCACTTCATTCATCCTCTTTGGAGAGACACTGCTTCATTTGCAGCTCGCTCTAATTAGATTAATGGTGTTGTGGCATACAAAGTGGGCCCACTTCACATTAGATAGCATACGAATTAGGACAAACACTTATTTCAATTCCAGGCAGAGAACCGCAATGGCTAGGGTATTTAGCATAGTCCTTTATGGTGGAATGAGATGTTAATTGTCTGCCATTACCTCTAAACTGCTTGCTTGTTGTATTAATCATGTGCTAATTGATGCAGAGATAGAAACGTAGCCACGGGCAAAAGAGACGAAGAGGGAGCGGGGGAAAGATGGCGGATAAAGCATTATCGTGTAAACCATATGGAGATGGCACTGCTTTGAAAGCTCCTCAACATGCCCACCAACGCCATTTCTGTGGATAAGTCCTGTGCCACCAGTGGAAAATTTTCTGCATTTCTGAATTTAAGAGAAAGACACTTCAAAGGAGCGTGAAGGTACCATTCAGTGGCTGTGTGGGCACCCTGTACCAAATAGAGATATAAGGATGGGAACCACAAAGAGAGAAAAAAACCAAGAAACAAGAAAGATTACTCAAAGAAATCATGCAGGACTGATGCTTGGCTGACAGGGCTTTCACAATGTAGCTGTGTGTAGTGCCACCAGTAAACCCCATATAGTGCATTCACATATGTCAACAACATTGACAGCAGATAGATGAGAGAAAGAGAAGATTCTGCATTAGTGTGCTCACTAAGGAAATGGTTCTGAGCCTCTACCATCCCCAGGGGGCATGACTGGCCACCTGATACAGAGGAAGCAGGGTCCAGCACCCCAATGACTCTCTGCCTCTATGTCTCTCTAGAGAGTCCCCCCACTGAGCTCAGCAACACCTGTCTGCAGCACTCCACACACTTCCTTTTATGCCTGCACGGCCGTCTTACCGGAGCTGTGTTAATGACCGCAGCTATGGAAGAGTAGAAATTGTTCAAATGTGGTGATGCTGTATATTAATCTGGGTTGAGGTTTAAGTCTATAAGCATAATGATATGGTCTTATGTAAAAAGAGCTGATTCAGCCGCAAACTTATAGAAACAGCTCAAGTAACAGAGAACACTCACATTCTGTCTAACATTATGTAGATGTTCTCTAAATGTTAGCAGCAAATGTTATTCAAATTTAGAAACACTTAAGAAACATTAAATGTTTGTTTCATTACCAACCATCCATACTGATATTTCAGTCCAGATTATTCATGTTTAGCTCCATCTACCTTATGCATATATTATAAGCATCTGAATGTAACATTTAATTGGAGTTGCTATAATGCATATTTAGAGAAATTAATAACTAATTAATTACACTGTTAATTACACAATTATTGTTTTTATAATCCACATACTAATCAAAGTATAGAATAAGCCTAAATATAACTGAGCTTAGATAAGCCATTGATTACATTATTGATTACAGTTTAAACAGATAGTCAGTAATGTGTAAGGTAGCCCATTTTAAAAGCTTATTTCTGAGCTTATTTCTGTAAAAGCAGGTGGTGTGAGCTTCCTGGACCTGTCTTTCACATTTCTTTTTTGTCCCTCTCCAATCGGCCTGAATTCATCGCTGTTGATGATAATAATAGTGTTGGGTGTCCATTGATTTGCTGTGGCCCCTCATTGGGAGTTCATAGAAGAAGACACTCACTAACTCCCTTTAATTAAGCTCTGCGTCGGCTTCTCTTCACTCTTACACTTGATGTAGCTACTCTGATACAGACTGCCATCCGCCAGCTAATTCCTTTGCTGAGGCCTGAGGCTTTGGTCTCCAAAAGGAAAAGGAAAAGAAAAAAATCAAAAACAAAAACAGGCGGCCATAAGTTGAAAGCCAGCTCACATTTCCAATCTAGTAACACATCTATGAAACATAGCAGATAATGAAAGACTTGGAGTAAAACTTATTTGGCTGAAATAAGAATGTGAAGGAAATTTTCTTGACCTTGTTTATTGTTCTTCACTGTCAAAAACTCATTGGCAGCGATTTCCCCTCTCTATTTGGTAAATCCCCAGGAGCCAACATCAAACGCTCCATTTAGAGTTGGTACTTAACACTGATGCTACAAAATTAGAGCACCGTGACAGTGATTGGCAACAGAATCTACCAAAAAAGCCCCATCCACCCCCCCAAAAAATACTCTGAAATCACAAGAAAAAAAAACATCAGAAAAAAAGGAACATAAAAAAATTGCCTTTAAAAAAATGGGACAAAAGCATGGCCTGCACACACACTATCCAGCGAGTTGCCCCCAATCATTTTTTCTCCTAATCCGCAGGAGCCTAATTACTAAAGCACTGCTGCCTGCTTTCAATCAGGCAGAGGGAAAATGACACACTCTTTTGTTCCTTCCTCATATCACACATGATGCACTGTCATTCTCCCTTCCAATGAGCGGCAAGCAGCAGCTCTCCCAGACTGCCATCTGTCCCCAGCGTGGCCCGCAGTGAGACGGCACAGGACGGCCGACATTATTCCCCCCCGTCATGGTGGCTGCACATATTTCATGCCTGCTCCTGGCCTTCTTTGGGCCAACTATTAGCAGCTTTGAGGACTTGGAGGCAGCTTAATAATCATTTAAGGCTTTGTTAAGCACTGACCCCTCTCGTCGCCCCCCAAATTGGAAAGTCATTCACCATGTCCTTCGCATAGTGTTTTTTCTTCACAGCATCTCAGCTCTCAGAATAGAACCTTTTCATCTGGTGACCCTGCGAATTACTGCGAGAGATGCGTCGGAGCCACTGCTGGTTTTCTTCATCTGCAGTGGGATTCTCGATGTGTGAAAACAGAATTAGTCCACTGTTAGAGCTACTGTAACAGAGTCCTGTATTTATGAAGTGAAGAGCTTTAGCTTCTGGATCTCCAGTATATCTTTGTGTTAAGGGACAAATCAGACTCTGCAGTTCTGCACAAGTCTTAAAACCTTATCTTAGCAAGCAGTATATTTATGTTTGATAAATCCTATTTCATTTGAATGAATGCAAGTAAACATCAATGCAATATAAAGTAACACTGAAATTAGGTTGAAGAACAATTCACCTCCTGACTTTTATTACACACTATGGAGTATTATCCAGCAACTACATAGAAAACAATGCAAACTGGTTGAGTTATTCATGAAATATAAGAGTGTGGAATGAACCACTGAGCTAAAGATGCTACAAAGAAATGTCTGCTTTAAACTTACACAGTTACAAGACTCAACATTCACACAAAACTTTCACTGATGGTTCCTTATTTGTGATCTGTTCTTTGGGAAGAGCTGAATCTACACAAATGCTACACCAGACATTTTTTAAATATAGGTGAATGAGGCCCAATGTTTGGTTGCAGATGTCCGTTGGTGCCCCTCAGGCATCACATGGATTTGGTAAATTCATCAGCAGCACACTTAATAATAAAGTATTGATTAATCAACCAGGTTCTGAATGAAAACTCCAATCCTGCACTGCTAAGAGGAGATGTTTAAAAGGACTAAACACAATCACATATAGAATATCCATCCATCCATCCATCCATTATGTGCCACTTTATTCTGTTCAGAGTCTTTTTATTTTATTGGCATTTATTGTTATATTAGTCTTGTTTTCTGAGTAAACAAAGACTTTGCTATTCAAATATGAGGTTCTATACTAGCATATCTCAAAACGTGAAAATCATTGATGTTAATCCAAGAACTTAAACCGTCAAATTATATTCATCCCACATAACATGACATTTGAAGCATTTGTGTTTTACTGTTGAACAGTATGACTTATAACTCATGAAAGTCAAAAACCCAGAAGCTCAAATTATTACAATGTTTCATTTTCAGCTTAAATAAGTTACTATTCAAATGATATAATCACCAAACAAAATGGCTTGAAATATCTCACTTTATCTATAATGACTATAAAATTGATCTCAGTCTGAATTCAATTAAGAGCACAAATGAACTTTTTCATGATATTCTAATTTTTGGAGATGCACTAGTACGTCAGTGGATACAGCATGAATAGCAGCTGAGCAGTCTGGACTGGAGGACAGTGCTGCAGCTACAGGCAGGGGAATCTTGCTGAGATTCTGGTGGGACAAACTAGAGGTGCTGAACCAGTGCCCACGGGCTGGTGGCTTCACACAGCTGCAGGACACGAGTGGCTGCTACCTGAGCACAGGAGCCAGGAGAGACGCTAATCACACTCTGCTGCTGCAGCTGGGAACCTACTGAAGGTGTGATACACAGACTTACAAACACACACAATACAGCTCTGAGGGGGGCCAGCCAGTGGGGTACAGGCGGAGGCGAAGTGACCTATGGATGGCTCCTTTTGAGCATGAGTGTATCTGTGTGTGTGTGTGTGTTTGCCTGTCTGTGAAAAAGTCATTGACTTATGATCTCTCACCATAACTCACACTCTACTTACTTATTTTGAGGAAGGAGATGGTTCCTAGCCTAAGACTTCATTAGATGGACCCCCTGACCTTTTGCATGCTGAACATTTTCCGACCCTCTTGTTCACAAGTGTTACATCATCTCCTTCAGTCCATCACGGGTTATATTTAGTGTGTAGGACACTCTTGTGACAATTAGGAGAAGAGAAGGTGGAAGTTCCATCATAAAGGCAATCAGGGAAACACCACTCTGGGGCTCATAAATCAGTGGTTTTGGGGAGCACTGGGAGGTCTGGGAAGTGCACATTTCCCCGTTATTCTTCTCAGGAAGCTTGACACCCTTCGCCTGAACCCAGGGTCATGTGTGGTCACGACCTTGGAAAAGGCCATTGTGCATCTGAATCCATAGCAACAAGGACGGGCATCAGAAACTAAAGAAAAGAAAAACTCCTACAAACTTTCATGCAGGTCAACCTAAATAAGTGTAGTGATTTAAAACGAACAGCCGGAACACCAGAGCAGCTGCAAAAACAGGCTATACAACAGAACAATACCCATTCTCCAAAACTCAGAGCTTAGGCAATAAGACACAAAGTAAGTTTTGAGCAATAATGACATTCAATATGACATATTAGAATATATTAACTCATATTAAATACATTATATGGACATAAATATTGGGGCATCAGCTCATTCATTGTTTCTTACCAAATCAACGCTGGATCAAAAAAAGTGCACGTCAAAAAATTGGAATGTTAATTTTTGTTCAGAATTCAAAAACGGTCATATTTTATATTCATTACATATAAAGTGACAATTTTTGAGATTTTTTTTTTGTTTTTGATGATGATCAGATTATAACTCATGAAAATCAGAAATCCAGAATCTCAAATAATTAGAATATTTCATAACATCAAACAAAAAAAAAGGATGTACAATGCAGAAATGTGTGACTTCTGACAAATATGTTAATTTATACACTCAATACTTGATTGGGGCTCCATTACCAAAATTACTGCTTCAGTGAGGCGTGGCATAATATGAAGACAATCAGCTTATGGTACTGTTGAGATGCTATTGAAGCCCAGATTGCATTGATAATGGCCTTCAGGACATCCATTTTGCTGGTGTTCCTCATCATATGGGCTTCCAGTTGAGAGTTGGCTGGCCAATCATATACATTAATATTATGGTCAGTAAACCACTTGGTAGGCAACATGGCAGAGGGAAGGAAATCAGTATCTCCATAAAGTTTGTCAGCAAATAGAAGCATGAAGTGCTCTAAAATTTCCTGGTAGACAGTTGTGTTGATGTTGGACCAGGAAATGACATGGCACCTGAAATAATCACAGACTGCAGAAACTTCACGTCGGACTTCAGACACCTTAGATTCTCTCTCTCTCTCTTCCTCCAGACTCTAGGACTTTGATTTCCAACTGAAAAGAAGACTTTACCTCTGAGTAGCAGTCCAGTTCTTTGTCTCCATAGTCTTGATAAGACACTTCTGACATTAGTCGCGTTTCCATTGCAGTTTTGCGCAAAACTTTATCGATATTCTGTTTTGTCGAAAAAACAATTCGACAAAACAAGTTTCGCAATTGTGATGTTTCCATTAAATGTGAAATACTTTTATAAAATCACATGTGAATATGTTTGTTCTCACGATAAGTCATTACAAACATGGCGGCAGTGGATGCAAACACACACTTCAGCTTTATACATACTGCTACCATGGCACTAGCGCTCATCATCAGCCATCAGAGGAGACGGCGACTTATCGAGGCTTTGGAGTGACAAGCCTTTGAACAAAACAGCTTATCAAA
>BRDA01002974.1:0-14235 GCA_036984385.1 Crenuchus spilurus | reverse complement strand
AAAAAAAGAGGATGTACAATGCAGAAATGTGTGACTTCTGACAAATATGTTAATTTATACACTCAATACTTGATTGGGGCTCCATTACCAAAATTACTGCTTCAGTGAGGCGTGGCATAGTATGAAGACAATCAGCTTATGGTATTGCTGAGATGCTATTGAAGCCCAGATTGCATTGATAATGGCCTTCAGGACATCCATTTTGCTGGTGTTCCTCATCATATGGGCTTCCAGTTGAGAGTTGGCTGGCCAATCATATACATTAATATTATGGTCAGTAAACCACTTGGTAGGCAACAAGGCAGAGGGCAGGAAATCAGTATCTCCATAAAGTTTGTCAGCAAATAGAAGCATGAAGTGCTCTAAAATTTCCTGGTAGACAGTTGTTTTGATGTTGGACCAGGAAATGACATGGCACCTGAAATAATCACAGACTGCAGAAACTTCACGTCGGACTTCAGACACCTTAGATTCTCTCTCTCTCTTCCTCCAGACTCTAGGACTTTGATTTCCAACTGAAAAGAAGACTTTACCTCTGAGTAGCAGTCCAGTTCTTTGTCTCCATAGTCTTGATAAGACACTTCTGACATTAGTCGCGTTTCCATTGCAGTTTTGCGCAAAACTTTATCGATATTCTGTTTTGTCGAAAAAACTATTCGACAAAACAAGTTTCGCAATTGTGATGTTTCCATTAAATGTGAAATACTATTATAAAATCACATGTGAATATGTTTGTTCTCGCGATAAGTCATTACAAACATGGCGGCAGTGGATGCAAACACACACTTCAGCTTTATACATACTGCTACCATGGCACTAGCGCTCATCATCAGCCATCAGAGGAGACATCGGTGACTTATAGAAGCTTTGGAGTGACAAGCCCCTTATACTTGGGAGCGGCTACGTATGCGGCGTTTTTGGGAAACTGTAGTCGATGGTTTTACAGAAGAGCTGTGGATTCAACATTTTAGAATGACACACTCAACTTTTAATGAACTTTGTGATGCTGTGAGGTCTCTAGTGGAGCCAGTTGCACATTGTCCAAGGATTCTCCTCGTTATTCCAAATAAGCCGCGTCATCTTCATCTTCATCTTCTTCATTGTCTTTTTCGGAAATAGAAACATCCGGTTGTTGATCACGTGACTCCCTTGATTCGGAAAAAGTCCATTCGAGTGTTTCCATTACACTTTTGCGATATAAACCAATTTCGATACGACTGAAAAACCACTTCATCTTAGCGCAAAAGACTTTTATTGAAAAACGTGAGTTTTTTCGAAATTGTCGTGTTTCCATTAAGCACATTTTTATTCACAATTCTAATTTGCGATATTTCATGGTCAATGGAAACGCAACTATTGTCTCTGGTTCAGAAGTGGCTTAATATTAGGAATGTGGTAGTTTTAGACCCTTTGCTGGAGACATCAGTAGAGGCCACCAGCCTCACTCCAAGTTCTTGAACAAACCTGACTTTCTGGTCAAGGCTTGTCAACCGTGTTGCTTGTGCAACTTTTCCTGAAAACATTTTTCCCTTCTAGTCAACTTCCTATTAATATGCTTTGATTCACTCTGCAAACAGCCAGCTTTGTCAAGTCACATTAAGAGTCTTCCCCATGATTTCAGTTGTGCATACTGAACAAGACCAAGCAATACAATATTTATACTGTGTGATTAGCAATTTATTCACACCAAAAATAAATATTCTAATATTTGAGATACTAATTTTTTTTATTTAAGAGCTTTAAGCCATTCTGATTAACAGTAAGACATTATATATGGAAATGTCACTTTTTGTGTAATCAATATAAAATATATGACTGTTTATGAATTCATTTATAAAATGCCATTTTTTTAGATGCACTACTACTCTCCAGCACTAGTGTCTACTAGACTTTGAAGCATTGCTGAGGGTCTTATTGTATTCAGTGAAAAGAGAATTGGTGAGTTCAGGTTGTTGGATGACCAACACCACACCTCATCCTAAAAGTACTATATGAAGCATCAGAGAACACAGTTCCACTGCTCTGCAGCTCAATGCTGGAGGGCTTTATATCCCTCTAGCCCACACCTGGTATTAGTTAGGATGCCAATAGGTTTGTTTACCTGCTCCAGAGACTCTTATTCTATTGGCAGTACTTCTCTACAGGGACTATACAAGCTGTGTGCATCTGCACATCTGTGTCAGTGATGGATGCAATTTAAAAAAGCTGAATGGCATCAAAAATTCTGTCAAAAAAGTAGCCAAAAATTAATAAAAGCCAACAGCCAGCAATTTCCATTAGAGAAATACATCATGCTAAAAGGTACCTATATCCACTTCACATATATATAATTAGCCATGTCAGCATTTTTGGTCACACTACTACTTTAACTTATATTATTGATATAGCTGAGCATTTATCGGAAAAAGTAAACATGCTACCTACACTACTACAAGCTACCTAATGTCTGAAGTCTCTGAGCCTGTTCATAGCAATCTGGGTCACCAGAATCATCACAGAGAGCTGCACACATCAAAGGTCAACCTCCAGAGAGCTCCAGAACACCAAAGATGTACTAAAACCCCACTGGGATGAGGTCCATACACAGGTTTATCTTTTAGAGGCCATACAAGCAAGACACCATCAGCAGCTATGCGGCTAACAGTGAGCTTGGGTCTGTTTAACAACTTAGCCTCACTTCTCACATCCGTGACCCTGTCCAGAATTGCCAGTCCAATCCTCAACAGCCGGGTGCGAGGCCATTGCTTAGAGGTAGGCATGTCACAACATAGTCCTCCAGAGCCAAGGGCCTGGATGAGAGGGCAGAGCAGCACAGCACAGTTGAACAAACAGTCAAGAGGCTCTTTGGCTCTTTCAGGCAGGCCATGGAAACATGATCACAACAACCTCATTAGAATGAGAAGGGGAGGAGAGAAAGAGAGAGCCGCCAGGGAGCAAGCCAGCCTGGGCTTCTAGAGGAGAAGGAGCCTGAGGAGCCACAGGGTGGTGACAGTAATGAGCACCACACACAGTTAATGTGCCACGCCAACATTCCTTTTCTGCTTTTTTAATATATAATATCAAGATTTGACATGGCTATTGAATTTTTATGTGCGCCATCAAAACTAATCCGCATCAAATTGCAGACGTTGAAAATGTTGTTTTATTTCTCTCAAATATTATATTACTGTGAATGAACACTGACAATTTACTGACTACGGTAATAAATTAACACAACATTTTTAGAAAAATTGAAAAATCATATTTTAAAGGAAAAAGAAAAAGAAAAATTTAGAAAAAGAAAAATAATATTTTAAAGGAAATCTTTCAGGATAAATAAAACTTTCAGGCATTTTTTTTTTACATATGTAAACTCTGATTTATGCAGTCTGAGAAAAAACACTGCAAAAAAAAAAAAAAGTTGGAAGCATATTGGTATCTTTTATCACTTCTGTTCCAGTTTGAGAGGCTAACACCCATGTAGGCCATGCTAAATGTGCCCAGAAATAACACCGGGCCTCCCTACTGTCTCTGAGATTGCCCACCTAGGTGCCTGGCACACACCACAGCACACACAAAACCCAGTGGATTACACTCATATAGCATATTTCAAAAATGCAAAGCTCACACTGTCCCCTTCCTCTCCACTCTATAATCTCGGTGTATTTCTTCTCCTTCATTTACAGGTAGTGCTTTTCCAGAACACAGTGGCAGGTCATTGATAACAATGACACAAAGCAGTTCCTACATAAACAGTATTGACAGTGGCGGGTACTGTGCCGCCACATACACAGATGCACCTTGGCCACCTTCCCTTTTCCCTGTAATCAGAGAGCTCGGGCAATTACTGAGAAAGATAAGCACCAAGTTCAGCAGAGAGGGACAAGGAGACAAAGTTGAAAGTGATTATGGGGAAGGGCTAGGGAACTGTAGCAGGGGAGGGCTGGGGTGGGGATGCTGCCATGGGCTCCTGACAATAGTCCAGGTGTAGCTCAGCACTCTGGACACTGACAGGTGACCACAAAGCCACCTTACAAGCAGGTAATTACCCCACTAAGGTAATTTACTGAACTAAGTGCTACTTTCGCCGCCCTGTTGGTGTGACTGCGTGCAATTACACACAGAGGCCTAACAATGGCCCATGTGCGCCTTTCACAAGGTGGGCCGGACTAGCCAGTGAGAGAGCATTCAGTGTGTGCATGCATGGCACTGAACAGAGACACAAAGGGCGACACTGGCACATGAACATGTCCAAAAGGCAAGGTGGTGCTCTGTGTAACTCCCTGAAGAATTATGGGAAACTACGCCACAGGTCTGCAGGCCCATATAATGTTAAGAAGTCCAAGAGTTCCAATTTAAGCCCAAAGACTATAATTAGACACTGCAATTTCCCATATGCTGAGGAATAGCATACTGCACACTGCACAAGGGGCACAAGCACATTATAATTAGAGAACCTTTCCATATTTCTTTTTATTGCATTTACTTACTTATTTAATTTATCATTTCTCAACACTAGACTGCTGAATTGCTGCTTTGGTTTGTTTTATGGTTATGCACTTGAAACAAACCCTGCAGACAGAGGACAACCATTCATCTCTAATAAAACAGGGAAAACATAAAGTAAGACCTGGCTACCACATAAAGATGAATCTGAATGAGCATTAACATTTTTTCCTCTTTTCAAGATACAGCCTGATAAATTATTGAAGTACTACCTGGGTGGAACAAGACAAAGAGGAACTCCTTTTGATTTCTCACAGCATCCACTGAGGCATTATGAAAAAGGAAAAGGTGAATAATAAGGACATCTCATGCTTCTAAACAGATAGTGTTGAATAAGTAAAAGCTTCTTGCAAAGAACATTGAAAAATACAAAATAACTCTTGTTCACAAGGACGTACACTACACTGCATTATGAGCAGGCAAGAAACAGGCCTGAGCAAGAAAGAAAAACATTTACAAAAATTAGAAAATCATTTCTAATCAAAAATCAAATCAAAAATGTGTTTATAATTTAATTGAAAAAGGTCAACATCATCATCATTTAAATAGTTTAAATAGTCATTTACTCAACTTCAAAATTAAATATTTGAATAATTTGAGATTCTGAATTTCTGATTTTCATGAGCTATAAGCCAAACTGATCAACAGTAAAACACAAACGGAGATGAAACATGACACTTATAAAATGTGTAATGAATACAAAATACAAGTTCACCTTTTTTACTTAAATTATATTTTTTTGATGTTCTAATTTTTTGAATTGTTGTTATAAAATATGTTATAACAGTTTATGCATTTTAACCAACTTCTAATTCAGACTTTAAAAAGGCCACTAACCAGAAGTACAAACAGTATTTAGTGTGAATCACAGTCAGATGTGATTAGTAGACATGACTGGACATAGAGTCTATGTACTATGAAAACAGTGGGGGAAAAAAGTATTTGGTCAGCCACTGATTGTGCAAGTTCTCCTACTTAGAAAGACGAGAGAGGTCTGTAATTATTATTATAGGTAGACTTCAACTATGAGAGACAAATGAGAAAAAAAATCCAGGAAATCACATTGTAGGATTTTTAAAGAATTTACTTGTATATTATGGTGGAAAATAATTATCTGGTCAATAAACAACCAGCGAGAATTCTGGCTTTTACAGACCTGTTAGTTCTTCTTTAAGAAGTCCTCCTATTCTGCATTAATTACTTGTATTAATTTAACCTGTTTGAACCTGTTATGTCTATAAAAGGCAACTGTCCACACTCTCAATCAATCACACTCCCAAGAGCTTTCTAAGGACAACAGGGACAACATTTTAGACCTGCACAAGGCTGGGATGGGCTACAGGACAATAGGCAAGCAGCTTGGTGAGAAGGCAGCAACTGTTGGCACAATTATTAGAAACTGGAAGAAACACAAGATGACTGTCTGGAGCTCCATGCAAGATCTCACTTCATGGGGTAAGGATGATTCTGAGAAAGGTCAGGAGTCAGCCCGGAACTATACAGGAGGACTTGATCAATGACCTGAAGAGAGCTGGGACCGCAGTCTCAAAGAGAACCATTAGTAACACACTATGCCATCATGGTTCAAAATCATGCAGGGCATTAAAGGTCCCCCTGCTCATGCCAACACATGTCCAGGAGATTTGCATGGAGGAATGAGCCAAAATACCAGCTACAGTGTGTGCAAACCTGGTGAAGACTTACAAGAAATGTTTAACCTCCGTCATTGCCATGTTACAAAGTACTGAGTTGAACTTTTGTTATTGACCAAATACTTATTTTCCACGATCATTTACAAATACATTCTTTAAAAATCCTACAATGTGATTTCCTGATTTTTTTTTCTCATTTGTCTCTCAGAGTTGAAGTGTACCTATGATGAAAATTACAGACCTCTCTCATCTTTCTAAGTAGGAGAACTTGCACAATCAGTGGCTGACCAAATACTTTTTTCCCCACTGTATTTAATGATATGCTGAATATTGCAATTGTCATATGAAAATCATGTATGTCCATTTTTTACAGCTTAGAATATGATCTTTTTTTTTACATTATATTAAAGTTTAGTCTCCTCATATAAAGTTATTGTAGATGCATGTTTTTCTATGGACAGCGATGATATGCTGTCTGTTGCTGATACATTATCAGATTTGACTTAGTGAAGAGACTTTCATCCTTAAGTTCATCTTTAGCATATTCCTATCCTGATCTACTCTCTACAAAGCTGGTTTTGGCATTTGTGGGTCACTCAGGTGAGGATGAAAAATTCAGTCTATATGACACAAAATCCACAATTACTGACAGTGACTGAAGAGACAGAATATATCACCATGTGTGCACCATGGTTACCATATGTGCAAACTGTTATTAACCTCATAAGCTCCTTGAAACCACTGAAAGTTCCACAGTTGGATTCCTCACGCCTATATAGGAAAAACAACATTTCCCTGTAGTTACAGAATAAATATATTGTGGTCAGGAGGTTTATGATTAATTGCGTGTTTAGGATACACTGCATATGCACTGTGACAATGTCACCAAGAAAACCTACACTAATTTCAATTCATGTCAACTATTTATACAGAAAAATCAATCTCATCTGCTCTGACAGTCAACATTATCATACAGTGACTACAAATGTTATCAGCTTGTGTGAAATAACACCTCCCTGTCTATACAATCATTCCACCAATAAAGAGATATTGAGAAATAAAAGGCTCTAATAGATGAGTTAGAGCTGTTCTCTCCCTGACGCAGAGTCCTTCCTGTGTGGTAAGACATCATTATGCTGATGCTGAGACAAATGAGTGTGTATGCATGTGTGTGTGTGTGTGTCTTGAGAGCTTGTGCAGAATTCACATCCATCTAAACGAGTGCCGGCCTGATAATAAATGCTCCTCAGCCTGATGATGGCTTAATTACCAGTGTAAAGAAAGTGTTTAATCTCTGACCCGTTTCATGTTCTCGCCACTCTCTTTCTCTGGGAGTGAGTGTGTGCATGTGTGTGTGCTAGCAAAGCAACGCTACATCCCACTCATAGAGAGACCCCTGCCGTCTGCCACGGGCCTGTAGGGTGCAATTAGGAGCTCCTAAATGAAGTTGACTATACGGTTTCGTTTTTCTTCTTATCCTGCCCCCAGCTCCTCCTCCCCTCTCCTCATTCCACGTAATTAACACAGAAGACCATCGACCATGCCAGGCTCTGAGACAAGGAGGGGAAAGACTACAGACCCAACCCAAGCCAAAGCTGAAGGTTACATTTCAAGCACCACAACATCAGCTGGGTATATTCTTCATGACTATGAATGTAATCAAATGTGTCAAAGGCCTAAAAGTTCGATCCAAGTTTGGAGTGATATATGACACAGTGCTAACAAGACGACCAAGCCTGCCAACAGGACAGAAGACCATTAGACCCCCCTTGCTTTCAGCTACACAAACAAAGCCAATCCACCTGAGACGGCAGGGGACAGGATGTCATGGCTTCTTATAGCAACCTGAGGCCGGCCACAAGAATGGCAGGAAAGGCCGCTTGGGCCTGACTGCCTTTGAAGTGCACCACTTCTAAAATATTCAGATCGGCCGGGCCAGCAACTTTGAAGGCAGGTTATCCTTAGCTGCCGTGTGTCCTGTTGTGAATGAATTGTTTCCTCTTGCAGTTTGTCTTTACTTTTTGGTGGAAACTGACACTCCACGTTTGTTCTATGGGGTAAGGCCTAGGCTTTGGGAAATGGCTTGTGTGAGGCCCCGAAGCTCTGGGTCAGGTGCGTCTCACACAGCCAGTGACTATGAGCACAGGTGGCATTGTTGTGACTCCGCTAAGGAATCTCCTAGAGGATGACCACCCACCAACTGGCCACTTCCTCTACCCATCAGGTCATGACCCTCATGCATCAGCTGCCTGGAATGGGCCAAGTTAAGTCATTACTCATAATGAGGTCATGGTGCAGGACCGGCACACAACAAACACCATAAAACCTTACACAATATTGTAGTTAATAAGACTTACCATTAACCCTACACTCTCTAAAAGCAGCACAGAAACTTTCTCCACAGGATATATGCTCTTTGAATCAAGAGGGGTTGTCAGGCTTGTTCTTGTGAATCTCTACAACAAATGCGATTACAGACTTCCAGGCTGGTGGATGGTGTGACTGCGTTGTTCCCTTTTTCCATTAAAAGTATAAGTGTGTCTGTATAATGTGTATTTCTTCAAGGACTAAGAGCATGCTCTGATGCACAACACCACCCCTTGGGTGGGCAATCAAAACATCTCAAAAGCCTGTTTCTCTGTAATTCAGATTTTGAGCTGCAACAGCAGAGCCGGCGTGCACTCTTAGGAAAAGCTATGTGCCAGGTATTACTAGCTTAACACATGTAAACAAATCTTTTTCTCTGTTGCTGATCAGATTTGTAGCACAGAATTACCTGTGTAATCGGCAAGGAAAGAACATAAAAGTTCCCAGGCAGTAAGACACTTAGCTAAATCGTCTCAAATGTCAACGTTCATCTAGCCTCGAATCTCAAACATTGACACAGCACAGTGCCCCTGCTACTCTGGATCCCTACCACAGCAAGTCATTTTCAAAAGTAACTGCTTCCCTGACAAGCAGCTGCTATGATGAATTGTCAATCACCTTGAAAACGTTAACCTGCACGCATTGCCAAAACGCTACTTAATGTCTGTCATCTGATTTATGAGTTAGGAAAACATAACGAGAGCGGATTCAGGCTTGACCGTACTGCAGCGCTTGTCACTGATAGATGTTCCTCGTTGCTGCCGGGACTCATAGTGAGGAGCCCGCTGTGTGATTGCTAATATGGAGACCCCCCTGGGAGAGTATGTTATAGCAGGATTGGCCTCCTTCTTCCATTAAAGCCTCTGACTTTTGAGCAATGAAAGGTGCCTTTTTCCCTCCGCTGTGTCGTGTTTCTTCACCTGAGCCTTTCTAATCCTTCATGTAAAGGCTGTATTTATATTAACATCTAAGCTTTCAACATTTTTGGACACAATTGGGGAATTGTAAAGCCAATTTTGTTTGTATTAAAGTTATAGTAGCTTCTCACTCACTCTCAAAAGATCATCAATTACATGTTTCAGTTTCTTATATGCTACAATAAATAGTTTAGAGTTTGATGAATTTGAATTTTCACATTAACTCAATTCAACTCTATTTATATAGCAACAGAACCAAAGTCTAAAATATGATCAAAAACAGAAACAAAAAACACACAAAGTAAAAACAGTAAAATGCAACCCATCAATAAAAGTAACAGAAATAGACAAAAAAAAAACATAAAAACTACTAAAATAGAAATAAAATAAAATAAAATAAAATAACTAGGCAAAAATTGAAACAATGCAACTCTACTGCTTTGGCTATTCATGTTTATTGTTGAAGTGTAGAAGAGTTCCATATTCTAGCTCTGATTGTGTCTTTAACGAGTGTTGCAACGCCTATATCCTGTTGGTGGAAAGGGGTCATCCTAATCTGACCAGCCAAACCCCACACCCCTCTCCAAATAAACGCTACAGTGTCCACTACTGAAGCACATTAATCTCTGACCTGGGGGTGATGGGATATTCTTAGATCACTGATCGTGCTCCAAGCTTACTCTGAACGCTCTCCCTTCAGCGAGTGCCGAGCTGCACGTTGGCCATCCCAACAGGAAATTCCACTCTGTTCCCCAGCCACCGAACACAATACTACTAAAAACACGCCAGATGAAGGCACAGGGGCAGGGTTTCTCTCTCTCTCTCTCTCTCTCTCTCTCTGTAGATAGTACTCTTTCAAGCCCTAATAATCATGCTCAGATGAGAGGGTGAATATAAATTATGTAAGTGAGACAGGAAAAGCAGGCCAAAGCACACAGAAACAAACCATATAGAACAATTGGGCTTTGATGCCGTTCTCCAGCTTGTGTACAGGCGGGACTGAGTGACTGGCTGAGTCAGCACAGAGGGTCACTGTGCCGGTTTTGCCTCTGGGTTCCCCAAAGATAATAGTATTTAATGGGATTAAAGAAAAATGATAATCCTTTCCATGACTATAACCTTTTCATATCAACACGTACGTACCTTTAAGTGGGTGCTCGTACCTGTTATGGTGCTATTAACCTTTAAAAGTAGAGCTCATTCACAACAGTCAGGGCCACTGAATGACTCTCAATCTATCAATTAATCAGAAAGCGCTGTGTGAGAATGACAGTGGCTTCTCTACAGGGTTGACCTCTGAACAGGATTAGCAGGCTTCCACTCTTTTTCATTTGTTTCAGTTATCCATGTAGCTGTGATTCTGTCCAAGTTAATGTGGTCTTTGACGTCTAATAACAGATGAGCTGCCTGTGTGATGTTAGTGGAGGCTGTTTCTCTGTATTGACCTCAATGCACAGCATGCCACTGTGATGTGAAAAGAGAATAGAGAACTGGACAAAATGAACAGTGAGCACACCCTGCTCTACGCTCTTATCAGAGAGACACTGCTGGGTTCAAGTCAATACAGAGTGGTGGAATTTGAGCGCTGGCACTTTTGGGTATTCAAGAAAAGTCTTCATTCTTATACACAGTAAAAAATATCTTCCACGTTTACCTTTTTTTCAAATTCAAAACACTGCTGCCAGAGTCTTAGTATCCACTAAAGCCTACCTTACACCTAACGACTTTCACGCAATTTTACAGTCGCAGACAAATTTTAAAATCACGAGAGTCTTGCTAGAGTTGAGTTGCAGTCAATCTTCTCGATTGTTAAGTGTAAGGTGGTCAGGACTGAAAGTTTTAGTCAGTCTTTTTTGGGTCGAGGCGTTCCGATAAAATCAAATATGTTTAATATTATCGCAAGTCGCAAGAGTTGAACCCTGGTTGACCCGAGCAAATACTGTTGGGAACCAATAGGAGAGCTACGGAAAGCCGCAAAGGCTAATAGTAAATACACAAATGTCTGGCAGGTAGAGCTCGGAAACTATGGTTCTCCTGGACTGTAGAAAAAAAGAACCTAATGGAGCGAGCAAGAGTGTTTTACCATTTACTACACAACGGAGACGAAAAGGAAAAAAGTGGACAAATTGGTGAAGCCTTTGAAATCCCAGGTGTGTTTGCTATGCTAAAGCTAACTAAACACTACTGAATGGGGATTTAACGATAATTTTAATCTTAAAAGTTATTGTTTTCCCCAACAGCTTGAAGAAAATGAGGAGCATGCAGAGACACAGGACCAGGAATGCATGGATGTGAATCCTATGTTGACAGTATTTTGAGCTCTGATAGCTCTGTATTTGTAATGCTTGTTACTATATTTAGATTTTGCACTATGTTGTCTTATTGTGCGTTGAGTTATTTTTGATACAAAGAAAGCTTTAATAAATACACATTTTCCAATAATTATGCTTGTTATTGCACTAATTCTATGTAAAACAAAAGCAGATGGGAAATAATCTCAAAATAATCTAGTTGCAGTCTTTAAATTAGTGACCCTGCAAGATCCACAGTCTTACCAAAATCATAAGCCTGCGACTAGACTGTGACTAAAAAGTCTGTAGATGTGAGATGGTGTCAGACTTTAGTCTGTTAAAAGTCTTTTCAGAATCTTTTCAAAGTCGTTAGGTGTATGGGAGGCTTAAGACATCTGCCCATATCAACCCTGTCCTCCGTCAAACACTGGCTACACAGTGCAGTGTTATAAAATCCTGCTGTTGATGTTTAAAGCCTTGCACGGTCTGACTCCCACTTGTGTCTCTGGTCTGTTACTTTCTTATAACACATCATGCAAGCTGAGGTCATCCGATTCTTGTCTTCTGGTCATTCCTAGATTCTGGCTTTCCTCTGTAGGTGGCAGGTCTTTTAGTGTTGCTGCCCTCCGGAACTCCTTACGCTGAATTGTAAAATGGGCTTGAGTACGTTGAAAGACACTATCTAAGCTAACAGAGAAGATTATAAAAATGTTCAGGAACGTTTCCAGAAAATTCAGCCTGTCATGTTACAGCAATAATGTTCAGAGAATGTTCCAAAAACATGTGATGTAATAATGGTTTGCATTAGGCTTGGGCGGTATAACGGTATTTTGTTATTCCGCGGTATTTAAATATGGTGACGGTATCTAAAATTTATGACGGTATTAATCACGTGAGGTAATGCAGCAAATTTGAAAAAGACGTCTATTAAAACCTGGACTTAAACGTGCATCACACGTCAGCAAAACACAGCGCCAGTTTCACAGAAACACACACACACTGACACATACACACACACTTGATACTTTATTTCAAAACTAAACAAGTAATTGTTTATTTCGGTCTCTGGTAAAGTTATTGTTACGTGCGTCAGGGTAGCGAGGCTGCTTCCCCTTTCCCCACATGGTTATCTCCCTTCCAGCTGCGGATTGGCTGTTCCCCTTTAACGTGGCATCCAATGACTGTGTGCACTTTGGACTAATCTGGGATAGGGCGTGGCTTTGGTTTGGCCTTAAAGCAGAGAGAGCACGAGGAGGTCAGAGTTGCCAGGTTTGCTGGTTTCACGCTAAATTGGGCTTGTTTGAAAATCCAGTCCAGCTTGCGTTTTTTGGGCTACTTTTAAAAATGACAAAAAAAACAACAGAAAAGTGGGTGTTGTCTAGAATATTATAACACGGCGGGCAAACGCGTATAAGTCGACACTGAGGAAGTTTGAACACAACAATAACGAGAGAGAGAGAAAACAGAAAACAGTCACTAGCTAATATGCCAGGTAAATGGGGAAATACAGGAGGTGCTGTTGCAAGGACTGGGAAAAAGAAAAAAGGTTTGATGGACTGATAAATCCTTTATAAACAAAATACTAAGTGGTACACTCATAGTTGTTTTGCCATTTGCTTCAAACATGTGACGGACATTATGGGCTAGTTTAAGCTTCTTTAGGGTGGGTTTTAGACTGACTTTGGGCTGGATATTTTTGCTGGACCTGGCAACCCTGGCGGAGGCGAAGAGCAAAACGGAGCACACGGAAAGGACAGACACGCACACAGAGCACCAGCAGGTGCACGCGCGTTTGTTTAGCTCTCTCTCCTCCACGCCACCACCAGAGACACTCTTGTTTTGCCACACTACTGAGAAGACTCTGTTTGAGACACTACAAAGACTGGTAACGTTCAGAACCGTGTTGCCACACAATGAGTGTGAAACAGTCTGCTTGAGAAAGGCTCTTAGCTTAGCCAGGCTAAGGACTGGGGGCGAAGGGTGAAGCTGCAGCAGCCGCCACCGATAATACCGCGGTATTTTCTCAAGCTCATACCACGGTATGAAAAACACTAATACTGCCCAACCCTAGTTTGCATTACAATGTTTTTGGAATGTTTCTGACAGAACGTTACCAGTTAGACAAACACTAACATTATGGCAACATTTGAAGTTACTTCAATGAGTCATATTTATTGGTTCTGAATTTCATGACATCAGCTTATTTGTGCGGGAGAGAGGGAGGAGTCAGCAGTGCATTTGAGCTGGAGAACCTTCAGCAAAAACAGTGTAGAAGTCATGTTTGCTTCATATAATTGATCTGTAATAAACAAGCTTGAAAGCTGTATTTCAAAACAGTTTTGTCTCTGTGTGTGCGGACAGTATGTTAACGTACTGTAGGTGATGTCCTCATAATGTTGCAGCGACATTACTGGAATGTTAAACAGCCTTTAGGGATGCACCGATACCAGCATCGGGTATCTGTCCGATACCACGTGCGTGTACTTGTACTCGTATTCATAAAAGTGCTCCGATACTACAGGA